>PVKS010004611.1:0-91597 GCA_004027875.1 Aplodontia rufa
TTTGTGACACAAGTTGCTTTGGTCTTTAGCATAATATCTTATACAGCTGACAATGTATTTTCCCCAAATCTTCTCCAAGTCCTTTCAGTTACCTCAAAAAATTATCACCATCTATCCAAGTCATCAAAACAGAAACTATATTGGAACATCTCCTTCATACCTTCACTTTTCACTCTAATTATTTTCAGGTTTTGTCCATTCTACACCCTATATATTGGTGAACTTCCAGCTACCATTCTCAAATCAATATTTCATTCTCTTTCAGATGAAATACCACATTAGGAGCCTTCTAGCTGCTATCCACCATTCTGCCCTTTCGCATGTTGTTTTTCACAATTTTGTGGTGACGTATTTCTAAATTTCAAATCTCACCTGTTGCTTTTCAGGTAACAAAACAAAAGAAATGATCTGTCTCTCATTACATGCATGGTGATGTCCTGACTCTTGCAGCTTGATCAGGATCTCATAAATGAAATTGCAAGTTCCTTGCTCCTAGTATTGTGGCTCTCTCTGGGGGCTCAGCTCTCACTGCATTGATAACATCGCCTTTCCCAGATCTGTGCTTTCCTTACTGTTTCTGCTTTGCTTGAAAGATCTTCCCCGTGTTGAAATTCTATTCATCCTTGAGAAGGAAGCTGGGCTTTGAAATCTTCTCTAATTCCTCTAGGATGAATTAATTATTGTCATAATTTTTTGCAGGAAATCATTTGGTACTTGAATACCTTATTCATCTTTGTTTACCAAGTACCTCAAGCTGTTCATGGCACATATGTGCAATTCCAATAAATACTTCTGTAATTGGATTGCTAACACTATTCAAATTCAAAGCTTAGTTCAGTATTGGACATCAAAGATAAACATAGATTTAATTGGTCAAGTTAGTGAGAGTCTATGAAATTCAAGGAAAAATTGATATGAAAAAAGTTTACTCTCAGCTCTAAAAATTGTAATTTGCATTTCAGTTTTCTAAACTACTCTTATTAAGAGTATAAATAAGTTTCCAAAACAATTTAAGTAGTAATTCCTTATTCTCTATTTCTTTATAGATGTCACTTAGCTCAGTTTTGCAGTTTTAAAATAATTTGCTTCAAAATTCAGAGATGATATGTATAGCTTTAATTCCTCATAGACATTTACACTTGTACATCATTACTAACATTTTGAAGATATCTTATATCTAAATATGCAAAGTAGGATCAAAATTATAATGAATTTTTTGAGGTAGAGGGACAATAGGGAAAGAGAGAGAGAGAGAGAGAGGGAGAAATAATCAATTTTATTTAGTTTTTCATCTGGTTTTCATTGTGTACGTGGTGCTGGGGTTTGAACCCAGGTCCTTGTGCAAGCAAGGCAAGTGCCATAACCACTGAGCCACTGCTCCAGCCCCATGAATTTTTAAATCCATATGAATTCTCAAAGACATGAATATTCTAAATTATTGCTCTATTATTTAACTTCTTTTTAATAATACTGCTATACTGCAGCAGCATTAAGATAGATTCAGAATGATTGTAGTACACAAGATTATGTTGCACAAATGAAATAACACCTGTTAAATGATTAAGTTAAATTCAGAAACCTAGGAAACAGGGACAATTCAGCTTAAATAAAAAGAACCCCTTACAGTTCAAATAGCTTCTAAGTAAAACTTATTAAAACATACTGTAGTGTTTCTCGTATGTGGCATTACTGACATTTTGGGTTATATAATTCTTTCTTGTAGAAAGAGATCTGTCCTGTGCATTGCAGCATATTTAGCAGTATTTCTGTCTCCTACCTAGTAGATTCAAGCAGCATAATATGTGACAATCAAAAATATCTCTAGAAGTTACCAAATATCCATGCAAAGATGGACTGAAAAACACTGACACAGGCCATTCTTCTTAACTATAAACATTAGTAATTTAAAATGTTTAGCCAGATATGATGGCACACACCCATATTCCCAGATACTCAAAGGTTTGTGAGTTCAAAGCCAGTTTAATAATTTAATGAGACCCTGTCTCAAATAAAACATAAAATGTGCTGGGGAAGTAGCTCAGTGGTAAGGAGTCTCTGAGTTCAAACTCAGTTAAAAAAATTGCCTTTGTATTCTGTTTAACTGGAAATTGAATATAGATACCCATAAAAAACTACTTAACAGAGACAGACATGGTGGCACATGTATGTAATCCCAGCAACTCAAAAGACTGAAGTAGGAGGATCACAAGTTCAAAGTCAGTCACAGCAACTTGGTAAGACCCTGTCTCAAAGTGAAAAAGTAACAAGGGCTGGGGATGTGGCTCAAGGGTTAAGTGCCCCCTGTGTTCAATCCCTGGTACAAAAAAAAAAAAAAAAAGCTACGTATGATAGTCTGATAAACAGACAATTGCTTAGCCAATCTAGTTTTAGCTTAGAAAATTGGTCTTTGTGGATATTTATCATATGTATTATTGGAAAGGAATAGTAAACAATATTTCCTGAGAAGTATCCTGGAACATGGTATTAAGAGAGCTTTCTAAGTTCTTAAGACATCTATTTCCTTATGTATTAAAATGAAGGACTTGGTCCAAATGATCTTTAATCTTTATTTTCTGATCAAGATCAACACCTTTAATATGAAGAAACCAAACAAAACAGTTATTACTATTGGATATATTCATTCCATATTTTTATTGTGTATCTGCTATATGTTGGGCACTGCTTGTTAACACTTTGCAATAAGAACAAAGAGCTTAGTATTGCAACATTTATTATTTGTTATGAAAATAATACAATTTTAAATAGCCATTATGTTTTAGTTTAGATATATAATTGAAACACGATTTGTTGTTGGCTTCATGTTTGAGATTATTTAGCCATTTTGCACCATCAGGCAGGACTTGAATTTAGTGTGAATGTTACACTTTCTTCTGCTATCTTCCCCCTATTTTCAGTAGTTTTGTTCTTTACAGTTTTTTGTGGAGCACTTCTTTGTGCTTCATAACTTTTTAACATATGAAAACCTGAGAACAAGGTAACTTCAATATTTGGACTAGGTATTAAAAATACTTGAAAAAAAAACAGATCTTCTGAGTCTTTTCATTTTCTATATCACAATGCCTTATGAAGCTTATATTTCTCTGAGTTCATATCCAGAAGGCACTGAATTCTGGCACTCCACTACAGTGAGAAGTCCACTAATAATGCAAAATTGAAAATATATTTCAACTTTAGAATTGAAAAAATGGAATATATTAGACTGAATAAGAAGTGCATTGAGATCCTAACTGAATTATTTTTGGTTTCATCATTATCAAAATTATTTAACTCTGGATGTGTGACAGTGGCACTTTGATAGTGTAGTTTACTTCTTTGGTAGCTAGAGTAATATGTTGTTGAATTGTATCTGAGAAGTATCCTGGAACATGTTAGACTTCTGATTGATTATAAGTTTTATAGCAATAAAGTCTGCTCCTCCTTCAGTTTTCTGTCTAAATAACAGGAATAACCTACTTAAGGCAAGGTGGGTGTCCACATAGAGATGTATTTTCTCCATCCCAGTGATAATAGCATTGAAGGATGGGTAGTAGAGAATTAGCACACTGAAGTTTAGTAAAAAGTGTTCCACAAACATGTCAATTAAATTTGTGTTTCCCAGGTTTCTCAAGTAAAACAAAATCAAAAATTATTTTATTTCTGATTCATTTCAAAAGAGCTTTCCAGAAAGATCACTATTGTAGCTGAAGCAAGTTCTTTTCCCATACATAAGTTTACATTATTCAGTTACATAGGCTCAAAGATGAGCACATTTTGGAAAAAGAAAAGTAAAATTTAAGTAGATTGCATCTTGTTTTGCTTTGATTATAATTTTATTTCAATACAATATTTTTATAGAGGAAATAGAAACTAGAGACAATCTCTGGCACAGACAACCAAATGTTTTCTTCAAGTCCAGTAGTTTCAGAGACCCAATCAGCACAGGAAAAACCCTGATTCTTCTTCTAACCATAACCTGACTTTATTCATTAGATTACTGGTGGCTGACCAAACTCTGTCTTTGCCTGGGGAGAGCATACCAGCTAACCTGATGATATTACATTAATGAAATTGCAGCCCCCGAAGCCAATTTGCTGATTCACATAAGGTATCCTGCCATTTACTTAAAACCCTGAGGAAAAAAGAAATGTCATTCATAAAGGTGAAACCACATTGGATTGCTTGTCTAATACACTTAATGGTTGGAAAACATGAGTGAATATCAATTGTTTCATGCAGTAAATTTAAAAAGAAAATGGATGCGATCTAACATAAATGTTTCAATGATAAGGAGGGAGTAATGTTAGCTTGTTAATTTTGTTCTTATTGAAGGTACTCTCATTCTATCACACACGCACACCCCGCAAAAAACAATTATGACGCTCTTCTAGCTTGCCTTACTTATTTCCAATGAACTCAGTTAAATTTGTGCATGTTAACATCAGATTCAGCAGGGTTTAGGCAGCTGCACAAAGAAGTTTTGCCAAAAGGAGGAATAAATATCAGTCATTCATTTCACATTGGTCTCTAATCTGGCTGCAAGTGTTTCACTAAAAAGCACACCAGTGAATAAAAAGGAGGGGTGGATGAAAAAGGATTTATGAAGAATGAGTTTACAAAAATGCTTTTGGCTTTGCAGAAAAAAAATCAGTCAATAGCATGAATAAAATTCTTGCTTAACTTAGGTTGATAAAAATATTCTGAAAACAGAGCTTTCTTCTCCAGACTAAATAAATAAATATATAAGCACGTAAAAATCTGTGCCCTGAACACCATTAGTGAGGATCAAGAGAGCCTCATAAATAGCTCCATTTTATCTAGCCCCATCCCTCACTTCTTCCATCGAGGCAGTAAATGTCCTCATTTAATGTGCTTTTCCGTGTTCATGGAAAAAAACAAAATATTCTGGTGACTGTTTCTTTTTTGTTTTTTTTTTTTAGCATTTACATTCAATCCTTTTTACACTGTGTTCCCTAAAATAATTAGCTATTAGAAAGTATTTACATCTCTTTGGTTACAAAAGTATGACACATGCTGCTGTTACTAATATCAGAAGGAAGGGAGCAAGATAGTTACTTTGATTCTGGTTTTATTTCTTAGCATATCTGCTACTGTGACCTCCTTCCCAGTAAGAAATTGGACGCTGGAGGCATGACAGCTCCTGTCCAGGCTCTAAGTGGTTTGGGATCTCTTATAACGATCAAGTTCTCTTGGGATAGAGAGTTGTTTTAGCATTAGAGAGCTTGCTTGGTATGTGCAAGGGCCTGGGTTTGAACCCTAGCACCACATACATGACTAGGTGGAAGAAAACAAAATAAAAACAAAACAAAAACAAAAAAACAGATGAGAAAAATAAAATTAACTCTTCTTCTCTCTCTATTAAAAAAATGAAGCTTTCAGGGAGCTTGTTCAGCACTTCTACACAATTATCTAGAATACAACTATATTTTTTCAATATTCTGTCCTATTGTGAAAAGGAAGTGCAGGGACTCTGCACACTCATTTTCATCTATGTTCTCAATTTCTTTCTTCATTAACTCAAGTAGGTGAAAATTAGCATCTGTCCCATTTTTTATTTTAATTTTACAGAGGATAAAACTGAATCTCAAAACTATCTTATCTAGGCTGTTAGAAGGATTTGGAAATGGGATTTAGTTTTGATCCTTAGATTCTAAAACCAACACATCATACCAGATGCTGTATCCAGAATTTGTAAGAATTTGCTAGGGAATAAATGCATATAAAATGTTCTGTATTAGTCCATGACAAACAAATACTACAGAACTGCGTGTTAGTTGAACACACAAATATTGCATGTGTTCTATGGAAACAATATTGTGTAATTGGAATTTACACTTAATTATTAGAAATTGTTAATGGTCTTGACTAATTCATTAGTTCATTTGTGCCCATAATAAACAGTAGAAAAATATTTCTAGAAAGTACTATTTTTATTGGCTCTTTTAGTTATGTATAACATTAGGTTTTATTTTGATGTAATTATAAAAGCGTGGAATATAATTTGCTTTAATTCAGTCCTAGAACTTTCCTTTTCTGTTAACTCTTCTCTCCCCTATTTCCTTCCTTCTACTCTACTGATCTTTCTGCTCTCTATTTATAGTTTTTGTTTTGTAATTAGTGTCTTTGTGGATATAATGATGATGAGATTCACTGTGGTATTTTCATATTTGTTCATAAGAAATTTAGACTAGATTCATTCCACTGTTCCTCCCTTAACCCATTCCTCCTTCTTCCCCTTTGTCTATCTACTGATCTTAGAAAGTATTCTTCAAGATAACTTTTTCAAGTTGGAATCTCTAAAGAGAAGAAAAGAGATGACTTTCTTTCAAATTGTTTACACCTTTCCTGTGGGAAAATTTGCCTATGATATTTAATCCACAATTTTACTTAATAATGTAGGTTTTTCCAGCGGTTGACAAAATATTCCCAAATCGATCAGAGCTAGGGTTCTAAGATATGTTTTTTATTATATTTTTATTTTGGTGGTTCTGGGGATAAAATCCATGGCCTCATGCATGCTAGGCAAGTACTCTATCACTGAGCTATATCTCTAGCCTTACAGCATACTTTTAAATACTTCTATTATAAAAGATACAGAGAAATAATTATAAGGACATTATTATCTTGAAAAGTTACCACATCATAGTAACTTCACTGTTATATAAATGGTATCTTTCATAAAATACAATTTCCCATTATTATTAAAAGTTATGTCACGAAACTATTTTCAACTAAATTAATTGTCAAATATTTTAAAAACTCACTTTTTATTTTTTTTCTCTAACTTTCCTAGGTTCCTCACTGAGGATCCTATAACAAAAGATAGATTATCAAAGGAAAGCACACAGGTTTATTTAACATAAGCTTTATGTGACTCAGGAGCCTTCATCAGTAAATGAAGACCTCAAAAAAATGGGCTTTTTATTCAAAATTTGGTGAAGAAGTACATTCACATAGTACTCCACTGGAGAAATCATCAAGGCCTGTTTGTTCAGATACTTCTTTGTGACTCTTGGCCTTCTTTCTCTCTAAGTGTGGGGAGGACACTTCTCACATGAGGGTTTTATGAATTTCTTCAGGGAGAAAGGAGGGAAAATGTCTGCGAGATATTCCTGCTGCTACTTTCTCAAATTCCTTCAGCTTAAATACTCACCCTGCAAAGGACCATGTTTTGGGGTAGCATATTCTGAACCCTGTCAATGAATATAGGCTAAAAAAGAGACATAATTTTACATAGTGATAAAAAATCAATAGTTTGTGCTGTGTAAATGAACTTTATCATGGACAACAAAATTTTTGCGTCGTTCTTTATATCCACAACTAATTTTCTTAAGGAATACCACCAAATCACTTTCTACATATTTAAATACAAAAGATGCACTTTACAAGTCAAGTCCTTCTATTTAAGAGGATAGAGTTTGGAAGAAGGAGGTATTTCAGTTTCTATGTAAAAGCATAAAAATCCCATGTGTGCATTTGTAATGCATTAATAAAAAATAATACAAAAGATTTGATATTCGAATATCTTGAGATATTTTTATGCCCTATTATTGTTACGCATGTGGTGCCTCTTAAAAGATCATGTGTGTGACAATGCAAAAAGGCGTAGAGATGAAATGTTTGGGTTATGAGTGTTTTAACCCAATCAGTGTGTTAATCCTGTGATAGGAATTAACTGAATGTTGTGCTGGAGGAGGTGGGTCACTGGGGGCATGCCTTTGGGGTACACATTTGTGAGCTGAGTTTAGTCTCTCTGTTTCCTGGTGTGACGTCCTGAGCTGCTTTCCTCCACCACATTCTTCCATCATAATGTTCAGCCTTACCTCCAGCCCTCAGGAATGACACCAGCTGTTTATGGACTGAGAACTCTGAAACTGTGAGCCTCCAAATAAATTGTTCCTCCTCTAAAATTGTTCTTGTCAGGTCACAGCAGTGAAAAAGCATAAACACCCATCATTTCTGTTGTTTTCTGAAGTTATATGTGAATGAAAACCAAGCACAATAAAGCATATTAGTAGGCTAAGGTGGACATGTGGCTGGTGTCATTTTGGTTTTCACCATGAAGACAGATGAACAAGTCTTCTTGGACTAACTTACATGGTCAGTTCCATTAGCATGTGTCCCTAGAGGCAGCTTTTTGGTGCTAAACTCCCTTACTCCTGCACTTAAGGTTTAATGCTGTACATCAATGTTTTGGTATTTTTAATGGTTTTATCTTTGAATTGGGGTTTTGTATGTGGAATCTCATAATGCAGAGCCCTGCTGGGAGTTTGGTGTCTCCCTCTTCTTGAGTATGATTTCAAACATGCCACCCCCCAGATGAGATCATGACCTCTTTTTTCTTTCCCACATCCAGAGGTTTCTGGTGCCCTCTGTTTTAGTCAGGACCATGTGATGTGTTCTGGGTGAAAGGACTGGGCACTAGGGGTGCCCAGAAAGCACACAGACTGGATGAGAAAGGAAAGAACTTTCTTCCTGTTCTGGAACAAAGACCTTATCTTTCATTTGTCACTGGGTCTTGCAAATTTTGTCATTGGCCTTGATAATTTGGAATTAATGCTATTGAAAGCTACTGTTTAATTCACCAATTCAGATGAAAAGGACAATACAAAATTCATGTTATTTCAAGGTATTAAGTACTTATTTAGAAAAAGACTATCTAAACTTAGAAGATTTAAATATCTCTTTAAATTTTTGCTATGCAGACAGAGACATGTCTATTAATTATCCTTGATATATCAGAAACTAACTCGAAGTTTATTCCACATGTCTCACTTGTGGAAGAGTCCACAGGTAGTATCTGCAGTGCTTTTTGACTCAAGAAAGCTTGGGCAGCCACCAAAGAATCTCACTTTATTTAAATGACAAAGTTAATTCATGAGACAAAATTACTTATATCAGCTTAGAACATGACACAGGAATTAGCAACATAATTTTCCTCATTTTAAAATAATCATTTTGAAGGTGATTTTCTCAATATTCATAGTTTGTGAAGCATGAAATGAAATGTTTCTCTAAAGTAGTTGGATACTTAATAAAAATTAAATTTTACAACAGATTAAATTCGTAACTGACTTCTTTCTTAATTTAATCGTATTTTTTGAATTCTACATATATCCATATCACAACCAAAACAAACATCTTATGACTTAGAACCAATATATGAACAGAACATAGCATACAAAGTATGTGAAAGAACATATCACAGAGTGTTTCTTTTTTCATTTTTAAATTAATTCAGCATGTTCTCACAGATTCAAGGGATTTTTTGCTACGAATTCATATATGCATATGTAATGATATTGTAACTTGAGCCTGATACACACAGAGTTTAAAAATGCTTGTAGGTCTTTCTATCTGTATCCCTGGATCACATCCCCTACTCTTTCTTTTCTCAAGGTGGTGACATGTTGCCTACTTTCCTTCGAGTACCAGGTTAAATATGATTTTAATCATAGATAGTTCTTTGAAACCCATTGTCCAGGTATCAAATAAACTTTTTGCCCATCTCCCTCTACTAAAAGTCTTTTATATGTATATTAATTATATCTAAAGGAATGGTATTGAGTCTGATTATTAAAAATTCTTTTATCAAACTACCTGTCACGGTATACCATGACCATGGCAGGATAATCAGTGGTTCCATGTTGAGGTGCACAAGTGCTAGTTATATTTTCAAACTACATAGAGAGGTTAGGAACTGCACAATCCACTTCTGCAGCTCTCCTCATCACCCTCTGTACATGCCAGAATTTTAAAGCAATAACATTTTAATAAATACAAAAGTGAAAATGAATCTTCATATTTATACAAACCCCCACTCTTAGGAAGTATGTGATCATATGAACAATCTCAAATGACCGCAATAGATCACACATTACAATGACTTCTTTAGAAGAACACAACACAATAAATAAAGCTTACGAGTGCGGCAGTAGTGCGTAGCATTCTTCCTTAACAAGTCCCACATGTATCTTGGGCTAGAGCCTTTCTCTCTGCAAAACAACAGATATGGAGAGAAGGTGACCATGGGGAAGTATGGGACTGACACTAGCTTACACTTCCTGTGACCAAGGATTAAATGGTATCATTATAACAGCCTATAAGCAAAGTACATGACCAGTTACAAGTATGTGATGAATTCAAGAAAGATCATGAGATTTTATGATCATTCACTGTCCTCCCAGACTGGATCAGTTTAACAATCAGGATTTGTTTGTTTGTTTGTTTATTTATTTATTTATTTTTAGGGGAGAGAGTGAGAGAGAGAGAAAGATAGAATCAAATTTATTTAGTTTTTCATGTGGTTATCTTTGCTCTGATACTTCGTTGTGTACGAGGTGCCGGAGTTTGAACCTGCATTCTTATGCATGCCAGACAAGCACCATAACCAATGAGCAGCAGTGCCAGACACAGGATTTATTTTTATCATAAGTAATGTTGCCTAGTAATGCAGTTAACTTTCTATCAGTATGAAGTTTTGAATTTCCATGGAAACAGAGCTTGAAAATCAACTCAGGTCATTTCTCTTTTCACAGAGAAGGAGAAAATATTTTTCTATGCCTTCATTTTTATTGTGAAACACAAATATTTGGAAATTTGGATAACCAAGTGTGCGTGTTCTCTGACTTATAAAGCAATAAAATTCAAAATGTCAGCAGAACGTTCAGCTCAAGAAACTGAGAAAAGAATAACAAACTGCTCTCAAAGAGATAACAATTATCAGTAAAGAAAAAAATAGAACCTAGTAAACATAAAACATGGAAAATTTGATTTTCAAAATCATACTGTATTGTGAAAATCGAGTTAAAATAGATTTTTTTAAAACAGAAAATCAGAAAGAAAAATTGTAGAGGACAAACGAATAACTTTGAAACTCAAAAAGGAGAACATTTAAAAGACTTCTATGTTTCAGTGAAGATGCAGTAGTTAATTTATAGACAGTATAAATTACCAAATTTTGTAATGGATAGGTACAGATGATTGGGCTTCTGAATGAAATAAATTCTCAAAGAACAATTTAGAGGGAGGGGTGGCTGGGGAGAGTGCTCGCAAGGCAACTCTACCTCCTTAGCCCTCACCACAGTATTTACTGATTTGAAATAAAGATATTCTGCAGTGACTTTCAAAGAACAAAGGGTTTCAATCTTAAGCAAGAAAGGGTACAGCTGCACTTCTGAAGAACACTCAAAGAGCAGGTATGGGCTAAAAAACTTTTTTTTTTTTTTTGTGAAACTGAAGGTCAATAGAGATGTATATCAAAGGCAACTGTTATCTGGGGGACAATCGTTAGGCATCCAGGGGTGCATCTGAAGACTTGGAGGCATGACTGCTTGCAGGCACTCTCCTGGCATCCCAGGACTTGTTCCAACAGGCTGCCATTAGATTACATCAGTTACTCAGAATGCCTGCGACAAAATTCACTTTAAGAACAATTTAAACAACCAACACAATGTCAAGAGAAGAAAATGAAAGGCGTCAAAATCTTCCCACTGGAATTAGGCATTGTTATGAGATGATGTATAAGGTACATATTTTTTTAATCACTGATGCTTTTCAGCATTATGTTAGAGATCTAAAACATTAAATAAAGCAAGGGTAAAAAGGTATAAATTCTGAAAAAGAGAGATGAAATTTGGAATATTTACAAATAATATTAGTATTTACCTAGATAATAAAATATCAACAAAAGGCTTTTAGGAACTAATAAGAAAGAGAAAGAAATTAGTTTGGTATAAAAATATTTGGAGATCCAATAGTAGTATTCTTTCTAGCAGGAAAATATTATAATTTTAAAAATCATTCGCATTGAAATGAAATGCACAAACTAGTAATAAACCTAATAATAAATGTAAATGGTGTCTATGTAGAAAATAATAATTACTGAAAAACAAGAAAGGTCTAAATAAAAAATTGCCATCTATGATATGACTACTTATTGTTGTATAGTTGTCAATCCTACCTAATCTTCTGTAAATTCAGTATTGCTTCATACAATTTTTAAATTTTGCTACCACCCAATCTGAAATGCATATTGTTGGGGAAACGAACGACTAGTGTTCAGAATACATGCATGTGTGTTTGAGTTAAGATTTGTTTGTGAGACAGCCCACAAAAGCTCCTGTGTTAACACAAGAGATGAAATGATTAAATAATCTGAGCCATAACCTAATCTGTATATAATCCATTTGAAGCATTAATAATTTGAATGAATTAACTGTGTGGTAACTGTAGGCAGATGGGATGTGTCTGTAGGAAACAGGACAGTGCAAGGGGTACTTTGGGGTTTATATTTTGTCCCTGTGTCTCCTCCTCCTGTATCTCTGTGCTGAGGAACTTTCTTCTGCTATGCCCTTCCATGGGCCATGATGTCCAGACTCACCTCAGACCCAGAGCAATAGACTCTGAAACTCTAAAATCCCTGAAACCTTGAGCCCAAAATAAACTTTCTTCTTCTCAGTTGTGATTGTCCTGTATCTAGGTCACAGCAGTGAAAACCTAACACAATTTGTAAATTGTGACATGATGAGAATAGCATAGGAAAAAATGAACGGAGTGCACTTTACAGTACAGAATTGGAAAAAAATCTTCAAAATATGCACATCAAAATATAGCCAAATAAGGATCATTTAATAGTGCTATTGAAAAGATCTGTAATCTATTTGAAAAAAAAATTCTTCTTTAGGCTTTTTTTTTTTTTTGGTTGGTTGGAGTTTATTATTTGTTTTTTTGGAACTGGGGGTCGAACCCAGGATGTTGTAAATGCGATGCAAGCGCTTTGCCACTAAGCTACATCCCAGCCCTGGAATAAAACATTCTCACATTCATAAATAATACCATAAAAATAAATTCCTTATAAATTAATCCCAAGATTGACAAACTTGTTTGGCAAAGGACTAGAGAATAATATTTTAGTGTTTGTTAGTCATGTCATTTATGTCACAAGTATTCATTTCTGAAGTTACAGAGCCAAAAGAAAGAGTGGGGGCAGTGGATTTGGAACAGTATCTATATCATCTGTTAATAGAAAAAGTAAGTGAAGTACCTAGGTCAGTATTTAGAATTAGTAGAAATCCAATTTATTATCATTACATTTTCTGTGTTTGGCGTAATATGGAACTTATAGTAGGCATTATATTCATTTTCATGTTCCTGTGTTAAGTGGAAACAGTTATGGGAGGGCTAGGGATGAAGCACAGTGGTAGAGCACTGGCCTAGCATGCGTATGCCCTGGTTTAGATCACTGGTACCACAGTAAACAAACAAACAATCATAGGAAATACAAAAGGATTTCTTTGAAATGATTTTGGTCTCTTCATTGTTATTATTTATAAAGCAACAGACACATAACATCTGTCTCACAGAAAAAGATTATATTATATAGACATATATTTTATATTTATTTTTAAAATATATTTTATAACATATAATTCATAATCAAAATTTATATAATTTAAAAATATCTAAATACAGGTTGTAATGGTGAAACTTATAAACGCTATGCCAAGGTACAAATACAAAATTATGAGACACCTGTGTTTAGTGAAACATTTTTGTATTATTTTTAGTTCTTTCTTAGTTCTTCTTGCTTTCCTTGGCATTTTCAAATTATGCCACATTTACTGCTTAGAAATGTTCTCAACCACTTAAAATGCTACTTTTATAAATTAATCAATTTGACATTTAGTGTCTCAAAGCCTTATATTATCTAACCTTACTCATATTTTGCATATCAATTTTGGATGTGGAAAAATTTACAAGAATTTACAAAACATGACTGTTGATGTGCTTAAAAACTTTGATTTATTCCATCCAGAAAGTGAATAAAATCTTAATTGCTTTTAAGCAGAACCTTTTGAAGAGAATGTAGCAATTAACCTGTTGATCTGAAGAATGGGTCAGAAAGCATTTCCATGTTGGGCACTTCAGTTCAATTCTGTTTATACAAGGTCCTGGTGCAAGTAATTAATTTTGCTTTATGCCCATGCCAAACAAACTTATTTATGATGTACAATACTAATGCTATTTTATGTGACTCTGAAGTACACATACTACAAATGAACATGAAGATTCAAAAATGTTTATTCTTTAAAACATATAATAATGAAAATTCAAGAAATTATTAAATGAAAAAATATACATAAAAAGTTATTAAGAAATTTTCATTAGTGATGAAAATATCTAAGCCTGACTAAGAGACTGAATGTGACATTTGATACCATCCAGTGAGAGGTGTAGATATCTGTAATAAACCTTCAAAACTCATTAAGACTTAAAATCTATCCCTTTAATCACTAATCTTATAATCCAATCAGCAGAAACAGACTTAGATGATTTTATGTTCTCCCTTCCATGTGTGATCACTGAGAACTAAGAAGCAAATATCTCCTTCTGAGAGATGCCTCAAAATATGGTGAACCAAAAACTCCTCATAATAATATTTGCTCTTATCTTGAGTGGATGGCAGTTTTAGTAAGAAGGAATGGATTAACATCTTCAACTTTTCATTAAGAAAGCCTTGCAACTGCAATACTATTGCTTTAAGTCAATGTCTTTATCACTTCTTTTCGGGAAAGGTCTGTCGCCTATAATTGCTCTCCCTTTCCATCACACTTCTCACATTTCCTGCAGCTACTCTCACCAGCAGAATTCAGCATTTCCCGTTACCATTGGCATAAAGATGACAACCTGACTTCTGAAAACTTCCAGAAACTTCTGTCTTTTCTCCCTTACATTTTGTGCTGCACAGTTTTGAAGATACCAAGCCCTGCCTTGCTTCTGCTTGATACCCTTATTTCATAACTAGCAGCAGTTTATTCTTACAACTCCAACCCATCCCTCAATTCTCAGTTCAAATGCTTACATAGGTTTAATACTCTGATGCATGTTCTTTATTTCACATGTATTACAATGCACAATGTATTACATTAATTATGAATGTTAGCATGTCTTTTTACCTTCAGTTAAACTCCTTAGAAGGGGCTGGAGTGGTGGCTCAGTGGTTTCGGCGCTTACTTGGCAAGCATGAGGACCCTGGTTGAAACCCCAGCACCACATACACAGCTAAGTGTTGGAGCAATGAAGGCCATGTGAAAAACTAAATAAAGTTGTTTCTCTCTGTCTCTGTCTCTCTCACTGTCCCTCTCTATTTAAAAAATAAAATAAATAAATAAATAAACTTCTTGGAGAGCAGGAGAGTGCCTTCTTGTATCTGTGGTTCCTAGATCAGTATCTGGCATGTAATAGGTGATAAATATTTTTGAATGAATAAATGAATGACATAGTAACAGTTTTAGTAAATTATAATAAATAATTATAAAGGGTGCTAAAGACTCCTATATTATAATTATGGACATATAAATGAAACATTTAATTATTTTTCCAAATGCACAGATTTTATATATGTTTATATATATATATATATATATATACACATACACATATATATATTCATACATATATGCATATATATTCACCTTTGTATGTCTTTCATACTATTTTCATTAGTGCAAAATCAAAATATTAATTATTGTGGAATCACCGCATATTTATTTGTAGTAGTTTCAGAGCTGGTTCACATACATGGAAGGTTAAATTCTCAGATGATAAGAAATGGTACACACAGATGCAATGTTTAAGTCAGTCCTCTCCACTCCTCTGTACAGTTACTCTTTCACACCTGTTCACCTATTCCATGATGACATTTTTTCCTTGTATTACTTCTTTCATAGAATACCATAAATGATGAGCCAGAGTAAGGCTTAAATATGCATTGACTTACTGTGTTTGGTGATTTTTGTAGTTTTAATCTTGGAGTTGGAAGAAGTCATTCTTTTTCTTTTTTCCTTTTTAGTTATTTATCTAAATGATTTCATACTAGGAGATGTGATAGTGGGGTAACAAAATAAAAATGTCAATCTATCACAATGGTATCTAAAGCACTTGCCACAGAAGGGCAGACCTCTAGCCATAGGTGTATTTTTACTAGAGAAATCAACATGCTCTGCAGAGTTTGTCCACTCAAATACTAAAGCAAGAGGTTCTCAGAATGACTTAGAAGGAACAAAAATACTCTTAAAAGCACTACTTTCTATCTTGTTATTTAAATTATTTAACATTAATTATTTATGATACTGGATTTATTTTAATTTTCTGGATTTAATGTAAGAAATTATAAAGATAATTTTTTTTGTTACATCATAGAGAAAAGACCATAAACACCTCCATATTAAGCAGTAACAAACATTTTTGCTGTTGAGGGGCATAGTCAGAAATACAGCTAAGATACATTTCCCTTTGTTTTTCTCCAAATATATTAATTAAGTAGAAGTGCAGATATGAATCCTTTTTTATTGCTACATTACAGTTGTACATGATGATGGGATTTATTGTCACATACTCATAGATGCACACAGTATAACAATATAATTCAGTCAACATCCTCCCCCTAGCACTCCTCCCTCCTCCCATCCCCTGGTCCCATTCCCCTCTTTCCAGTGTATATATTTATACCTAAACATAGTTACATAATTTTTATACTTATGAAGAACATTTTTATATGTGACGATAGCGTATATAATGACATGCTTATAAAAGATTGGAGCGTAACTTGTTTTAACTCAGTTCCAGCATTTCCCTTCCCTTCTCCTGTTCTTTTTGTGTATTTGATAATAGGATAAACATTAACTTTTTTATAAAAGCATACAGTATAACTTATTCTAATTTAGTACCCAATATTCCCCATCCCATCCATTCTTTTCCCTCTACTGTTATTTACTAAATAGCTTTTTTGTAAGTAAATTATTGATATATCTAATATATATAATATAATGTAATATAAAATATTCCCAGGTGTGTGTATGTGTGTGTAAACATTTATAATTCTCTATGTGTTTATATATGAATATGAGTAAGTTAAGTCTGATTCCTTCCATTTCATTTCCCTATTTCATTCTTCCTTCTTTCGTTTTCTTCCTCTTTGCCTATTCCTCTGTTCTTTTCCTTATTTTGGGTTATCTTCCACGTATCAGAGAAAATATTAGACCATTGATTTTTTGAGACTGGCTTATTTCACTTAGCATGATATTCTCCAACTTTATCCATTTGCCTGCAAAATACATAATATCATTCTTCCTTATGACTAATACTCTATTGTGTGCATATGCCACAATTTCTTTATCCATTCATCAGTTGAAGGGCATCTTGGTTCCATACCTTGGTTATTGTGAATTGTGCTGCGATGAAGATTGATGTGGCTGTATCCCTGTAGTATGTTGCTTTTAGTTCCTTTAGAAATATACCAAGGAGTGAGATACACGGGTCAATGGTAAATCCATTCCTAGTTATCTTTGAGGAATCTCCAAACTGCTTAACAGAGTGTTTGTACCAGTTTTCCCACCAACAATGTATAAATGTGCCCCTTTCCCCAAATCCCTCCAAAATCTATTGTATTCTTGAGTATTGCCATTCTAACCGGAGTGAGGAGAAATCTCAGTGTGGTTTTAATTTGCATTTCTCTAACTGCTAGACATGATGAGTATTTTTTTCATATCTTTGTTGACCATTTGTATTTCATCATTTGAAAAGTGTTTAGTTCTTTTGCCCATTTATTGATTGGGCTATCTGTGTTTTAGTGTTAAGATTATTAAGTTCTTTGTATATGCTGGATATTAATGCCATGTCTGAGGTGCACAAGGCAAAGATTTTTCCCCCATTCTGTAGGTTTTCTCTTCAAACTCTTGTTTCCTTTGCTGAGAGGAAACTTTTCAATTTGATGCCATAGCATTTATTAATTTTTTCCTTTTAGTTCTTGTGCTTTGGACATCTTGTTTAGGTAGTTTCTGAGCCAGCATGTTGCAGCATTGGGCCTACCTTTTCTCCTAGCAGCTGAAGGGTTTCTAGTCTTATCTACATTTAAAGTATGTTCAGATATTTAAAATGGATTCTTGATAATTCAACTAATTTAAAATTATATATTATTAACAAATGATTGCCTAATTCATAATAATCTTAATTTGTTTTTTTAATTATGCTTTACTGTTTAACTGATCATTTGTCTTTTATTTTCTTCTGACAGCTCCTTCAGGTTGGAAGGAATACCTTTACTAGGAGGCATATCAATTCATTTTTCTCACTTCAAATTCATCATTATGGCTTCTTGAGGCCACTTCTAATTTTAAAGTAACCAGGAATCTGATCATCCCAGAGCAGCAAATTCCTCAACTGTGGAGCACAAATGATTGCTGATATGATCTACGTAAAATCATCTGCCTCTTGCGTGACAATGGGGAGCAGAGCCCTGGGGGCACAAAAAGCCACAGCCTTAAATCTCTTCACTCAGAAATCACCAAGAAAATAAAATATATAGATGAAAAAGACTAAATAAAAATCCAATAAATAAATAAAAATCAAAGAAAACTCAACTTATTTTACTATAGGAATAAAATATTCCCAGGTATAATCCCAGGAACATTAAATGTCAGTAATTAATCTAGTAAATTATAAATTGATTTATTATTGGAAAGATAAAAGCAAAGAGATAGGCAGTATCTCTAGTAAAAATTGCTCATCATTTCAAAATATGTAGTCGGAAACAACTGAACACCCAGGAGCACTGCAGCAATGGACATTGTTGGTACAGAACGTTGCTGTTTGCATAAAGAGGACGTTTGCCATCTTTTCACCCTCAAAGCCATAATGGAATAATAGCATTGTCACCAATTGCTTGAAAAGGTTCCACATTCAATCTTTACCCCATATTGTACCGGGGAGTCTGTTCTTATGGATCACGTTTCCATGTATTTTTGATATTTGCACTGTCACCTCCATTCAGGGAAATGATGTGTGCTGTTTGTTTGCACAGATGGTCCCATGAGTTTTGAGACCATAGCAAGCTGTTTCCTGCAGGAGTCCAAAAAGGAAAACTTGAGAATTCTCAAAACATTAATTTCTCTTTCTCTTACAAAATTCAGTTACTAAAGAAATCCACTTGTCTCAGATTTTTTTTAAAAATCTAAAGAATATGAATAAAAACATCTGTGTAGTCAAATGAATGAAAAAGAGGTAGTTTTTTTTAATAAATATCATTTTATATCATTAACAATCTAGAAGTCAAGTACAGTGGACTGCATTCTAATCATTTGTGCTGAACATCTATTTGTTCTCTTAAGTAATTAAAAAGTCATTTGTAATTTGCATTCAACATATAACAGTCTTTATAGCCACTTATCTATGCTTCATGGGAAAATGTACCAGACAAGGAAACAGCATTTTCAGTTTATTTTTCTAAATAAATGTGTTGTTTGTATTTATTTGTAGTTGCTTATTTAATTTTGTTTTTATTACCTAGAAGATGTTTCCTGTGTTTCCTTGGGAAGTTTATATTATATTAACTTAGAACTGTGAGAATACAGAAATCTCACATATTTTATAGTATAAAATTATGCTATTTTTATAATTTAAAAAAATGATATAGTTTTCACCATGACTTTTCTTGTCAAGGGCTATTTTTAATACTATTGTTATATTATTGGGAGTTAGTGTTCATACAAAGGAAGATTGCTACAAAACTTAAAGTTTGGGCTCAGCATGAATTAGGATTTGATTTTATTTCTTAAAAAGGAAACTGCTCTGTAAAAATAATAGTGTTAGCTGCAAAAATTTAGACCATAAATCACATTTAATGAATCAATATTCCCACCTAAAGTCTGTTGACTGTATCCACAATTATACTTAAAATGACTGGACAATCAAACAAGCAAAAATGGAGATCGTGATCAGCAAAGGCTTATGGAGGGGCTACAAAATGTTCATGTTTATTCATGACTCCTCAGCTGGATTCAGTGCTTGTGAGTTTTGCTACCACCAGTAAGCAATGTGCAGTTCAAACACATTTTTTAACAACTAAAATAATAAATAGATCATTAAGGTTATTCTGAAACCATGTTCTGAAATCAACTTCCCAATATTTTGTTCTGCACACTTAAATTGTTTTACTCTCTGCTATCTCTTTTGGAATTTAGAGTATCCTGTAACATAACAAAGAAAATTAGTTTGTCATGCATGAGTTGAACCCCCTGAAAATTAAGACATAGAACATGAAAATAATGTAGCTGGAAATCTAGTTGTCTGGTCCTGTGGGATATTAGACATGGAAGTATGGATACCTTGAATCATTCGAATTCTTTTAAAGTTCATACTGATTGCTTCAAAGTGTAAATTATTTAAAATTATAAAAAGGGTAAATCCACTTTCCAAAAACACTTAATAAATTTTATCAGGAGTAAATAATTAAACTTATAGTTCTTTTTGTGGATGCATTCAGCCATTAGCAGCACTGAATCTATTATATTCTCCAGAAAGTCCCTAACTTTTTTTATTTTGCAAATATGTGAAATGATCAGGCACATTCTTTAACATGGCAACTCTAGTAGTAATTTAGAAAATGACTTAGAGGACAGGCACGATGGTACATGCCTGTAACCCCAGCAGCACAGGAGACTGTGGCAGGGGTATCACAAGTTCAAAACCATTCTCAACAACTTAGCCAGGTCCTGTCTCAAAATAAAAAAAGGAAAAGGGTTGGGGGTATGACTCAGTGGTTAAGTGTCCCTGGATTCAATACGCACACAACAACAAAAAATGAATTAGAATGAGATACCACATAGCCAGACCAGAGAAATGCATAAAATTTGTTTGCGTTTATTCTATTTTTTATATTAAACTTTTGGTTGTATTTATTTTAATATTTATTTTTTTGATCATTCTGTCTTCCTTCATATTCAATTTTAAGCTTCAAGTATCCACAATTCAATTCACAGTTCAGTATTACTTTTACAAAATCTATTAAAAAATCCTCAATTTTCTTTGAGAAGTCCTAATTGCACTCCTTCCTTTCTTTCTTTCTTTCTCTTTCCTCCTGTTCCAAACTGAAAATGCCAGTGTAGAGAACTTTACTTCCTACCCTTAGTATTTAGGGTGTGGAGACATCACATGTAACATGTAGCTTTCTCCACTGTGATCCCAAATCACATCAGCACTTTGTTGGAGTACAATGATCCTCTTAATTTACTAAGTGTTCATCATAGAGCACATTGGGTATGCTGGGCTCCAGAAACCAAAGGATGAGCAAAAAATTACCAATCCTATTTTAATGGAGTTTAAAATCTAGTCAGACAGGACAACATCAAACATGTGATTATTCTAGTTCACAAAAACTGTGCCTGTGCTAATTTTATGATGAAAGTATGTGCTATGCAGACCACATATCCAATTGATGAAGTCAATTTTCAGCTGAGATTGGAAGAATATCTAGTAGATAAAAAAGGCAAAATCACATGCCATATGCAGTGGGTGAAAGCATAGGGGGTCAGAAGACTCAAAATAGACTAGCAAGAGTGGACCAATGAGAATAAAGAGGTTAGCACAGAGAAAACTGATTAAATGGGAGTCAAACCCTACCTGTCTACATCCTAGCTTAGTACAAAACAAAACAAACAGCATGAAAAGTAAGAACAGTAAATACATAAAGTAACAAATAATAGTACTGATTAAATAAACACAGGTGGGTTTAACTTCTAAAAAGACTAAGTTCTAGTTTCCCTTCCACTACTCCCATCATCCTCGTACAGAAAGGATTTACATGGACCCCCAAAATAAATTAATGCAGAAAGTTACACAATAAAACAGGCTCTGACTGTATGTAATTTAATGAAAACCATTAAAAGGGGTCAAAATGAATATCAAAGAGAATAGAACTGCTACAAACAATTAAGTATAAATTTAGAGTATTTTTTGGTTATATAATTCTCAATGACGATATTTAAAAGTTCAGTAGACATGAAGTCATAAAGACTTAAGCAACTCAGACTAACTATATATATATACATATATATATACACATATATATACATATATACACACACATATATACATACATATATATTATTATGCTTAAGCTAATTCGTATAAAACTGTGTTTGCCTATATGTATCAAAAAACCCAAAATAACAACAGTCTGTTTAGTTCTAAGATTGGAACTCCATGAAATCATTAGGAATCAGACTTCTTTCCATTCTCTGCTCTGACATTCCTTAAAATATGAACTTTTTTCCTTATGGTGCAAAACAGTTCCTAGGACATCAGATATGACATGCGTGTTTCAAGAATCATGTGAGGGTAAAGTTATCTAATCTTTTTTAAGGAAATTGTTGAAAACTTATCACACAATATATTGGTCTATTCATCATTGTTCCAACTGGCTATACCAGCTTTAGGAGGTCTAAGAAATAACAGTTTTTCGGCCTGGAAAACATAACTCATTGATAGAGTGCCTTGTCAGTAGTATTCAGCACCCTGGGTTCCACCTGTGCCCACACACAAACACACATGTACATAGAGTCACACGCAAAAGGTGGTTTAACTGGGCACATAGTCACATTGAATGGATTTGGCATTTGATACTAAGAGGCTGGAGGGAATGAATAAAAGTATCAGTAACTGATTCTGCCACATTATTTCTCAAATGCAGCACCAATTCATCATGCCGTAATTTAAATGGAGGATAACAGACATTAACTTATATACAAACATGAGGGAATACAATTTTCAACTCCTATTTTCAAGAGCTAAATAATACAGAGGAGTCATATCATGTGCACATTTAAACTTTATGGATTCTACTATATTCACGTCTCCACCTTGCTGTGAACCTACACCCAAGAGTCCCAGATGGAGGAATACTTTACCTTTTGTGAGTTGATCATCACACTTACTGTGATTCTGCTTCAGAAGGCCTGGCGTACCTTACAGATATCTCAGGAAATGACAAGGGAAATTGTGTCTTTTTGGTCTTTTAGATTACATCATTATCATGTAAAGTATTAGTAAATACAAATTCTTAACAAATAACTATGTGAGCTGCAGTAGGGGGTTTTATCAATTGCTTCTTATTTAAATAATACACTGCAACTGTCTAAAATAATTTGCATTAGTAAGTACTTAATTTCAAGGTAAAAATTTTTTGAGTCTATGAATGAATTACTCATATTTTAGGCGTGAGCACAGCTAATGAGAGTATTTAATTGATCATTAGAAATCATGAAAAGATCCCAGTACATCAGACATTTGGGTTAAGGAAATGAATACCTCCTAAAATTAAACATAAAAAACAATTTGTGGATTTCCACGAACAGCAAAATTGCATACAATTATATGCACTTGCCTAACCACATCCAAACACTTTATTTGGTGTTATGCCATTTACAAAGATATATAATCAATCTAAATCTATTTAAATTTAATTCAGAATTAGAGATGAAAAATAGCACACATTATACCCTGCAAAGCTGTCCATCAGAGAGAAAGAAGTCTACAGAATTGAAGACACTGAAGTCTTTTCAGTCATGACATAAAGCTATTCCTATATTAGTTGAATTTAGCGGGTTAAAATGATGGATGCAAACTTTTTTTAAAGCGTGGGAACAGGTAGGGCAACCTGACTTCTTTCTTTTTGGACACCATATAACATATTTGGCATAGTATCTAAATATTTCAAAAGTGCTTATTTATTGGATATTTTATTAACCAATGAGCACATTGAATCCATAGTTGGTTAGCTTGCTATATTTTTTCTAAATAATTTGTGTGTTTGTATAATTGGATGCAGTAAAACATAGTAAATTTCTTTGTGAAACATGAAAATAAGACTGAATTGCATTTAATGAATTATCTTCACTTCATTTAGAAGATTAACAGAAAGAAAATGTGCACTTTTTTATCAAAACACAAAGAAGCATGCTAAAATTATAATTTAAAATATACAGAAATTGAGGGAAAGAACTTGGGCATGAAATAAGAAGGAATATAGCATTTTACATTATTTTAAACTGATGTTTTAGCTTTGTTTAAAATATATGCATAAGTCATTATATATAAGTAATATATATTGGAAAGCAGTTCCCATTTATCACCATTTTCACATACTTTCTCTAGAAGGAATGACATATTCTTTGATGTAAATATAAATATCAAAAGAAAGATAGTACTGATACATAAATAAATATGTGTTTTATGTTCATGACATCACATAAAAAGAGAGAGTGGGGGGAGAGACAGAGAGAGAGAGAGAGAGAGAGAGTCAATTTTATTTAATTTTTCTTGTGGATTTCATTGCTACAACACTTCGTTGTGTATGTGGTACTGGTGTTCTAACCTGTGTCCTTGCTAATGTGAGCAAGCAACATAACTGCTGAGCCACTGTTCCAGCCCATGACATCACATTTTTAAAGTAAAAAACATTTGAATTTGGAAATTTTATTGTCTAAAAACCTTTTCTAGGAGCTTTCAAATTAAAATTTTTAGCTAGCTGTAGTTTCTTTTGTAGACACAACAAGTCACAGTTCTTATTCAATTGTCTGGCTTCTTTTCTGAAAATGTGGTTATGTGAGAAACAATGGCCTTGCAAACTTGATTTTTGTTTTGTCTCATTTTTAGACTTTGCTATTAATTTAAATTTTTATTGACATATTGTTTGTACATATGTGTGGGGTACAATGTATTGTTTTGATTACTGTATATGTTAGGTGATGATTAGATCAGAATAATTAGACTATCCATTACCTTAAAACCATTTTTTTACAATTTCATCATTTTAGTAAACTAGTTTTGCTACCAATAAATTTATTTTTATGGGTTCAATACAGTCTTATATATCAAAGGGGTTCATTGGTTCACATCCATACATGCATGCATAGTGACATAGTAGCTTAAAAATGATCCTTGTCCAGAATCTCATCCCCTTTACACACTCCCCATCTCATGATACCTCTGTAATTCCCCCATTGTACAGATATAAATGACCATATACACGTATTTTAATTATTCCAATTGCTACATTTACATGCCAGCATGAGTATATTTTGGTTTCTCATGGGAGGTAAGTGTACTCTGTGATATTGATCACCACCTTTACCCCTTAGCTCCTCTTTCAAATTTTCCTCTCCCCTTAGGCCACCTTCATAGCTATAGTTCCCAACAGCTTATGTATTACATCAAATTAGGAGGGTCTATGAAATAAAGGGAACTAACTTTCCTCCTTTCTTAGGTTTTACTCTAGCTTCCACATGAGAAAGAACATTTGATTTTCAAATCTCTGTGTGTGGCTTGTATCACTCAGCATGATTTTTTTCCATTTCCATCTATTTACCTGCAAAAGCCATAATATCATTCTTTCTAACAGCTGAGCAGAACTTGATTTGTGTGTGTGTGTGTGTGTGTGTGTGTGTGTGTGTATCAGTTATTGGATTCATTCACACAGTGAAGGACATCAAGGTTTTTTGCATAATTTAGCTATTGTAAATTGAACTGCAATAAACATTGATGTAGCTGCTTCTCTTAAATATGCTAATCCTAGCTCTTCTGGAAAAATTCCCAGGAGTAGGATAGCTAGATCCAATGGTGGTAGTTCCATCCCCAATCTTTGAGGACTCTCCACACTCTTTCCGGAGTAACTGTCCCAGTTCACAGTCCCAACAACAGTGTGTTAGTGTTTCACTGTCCCCACAACCGCTCCAGTATCTGTTAATGTTTGTGTTTTTCATCTTTGCCATTTTGACTAGAATGAGGTGAATATCAGTATAATTTTAATTTGCATTTCCCTGATTGCTAGTGATTTAGAATACTTTCTCATATACTATTGACTTTTGAACTTCCTCAGCTGAGAAGTTTCTGTTTAGTTCTATAGTCTATTAATCAATTGAAGTTTGCGGTTTTGGTGTTAAGTTCTTTCTATATTCTCCATATTAACCCCATCAGAGAGATAGTAGGCCATATTTTTCTTCCATTCCATAGATTCTTTCTTGACACTCTTGACCAATTCCTTAGCCATGCAGAAGCTTTTCAGTTTAATGGCATCTCAATCATTGATTCTTGGTTTTAATTCTTGCTATATGGTAATCTTGTTAAGAAAGTGCCAACACCAACTATGTTGGAATGTTGATCCTATTTTTTCCTCTGATAATTATATAGCTGCTGGTTTAATTCCTAGTTCTTTGATGCATTCTGATTTGATTTTTTGTGCATGGTATGATATAGTGATCTAATTTCAATTTTCTGCATATGACTGACCAGTTTGTCCATCCTAATTTGTTGAATAGGATGCCTTTCCTCCAACCAACATTTTTGCCCCCTTTGTGAAATACAAGATGGTTAAAGATTTGTGTGTTTGTCTCAGTGTCTTCTGTTCTATTTCATTGGTCTTCCTGCTTATTATGATACCAGTACCATGTTATTATTTTTACTAGAGCTCAATAGTATAATATCAAGTCTGCTATGGAGATACCTCCTATTTTGTTGTTGTTGTTGTTGTTTTGTGTTTTGGTTAGTGGTGCTTTGAATATTCTGAGTTTCCTCTTGTTCCAAATGAATTTGAGAATTGATTTATCTGTATCTGTGGATAATGACAATGATATTTTGATGGGGATTGCATTGAATCTGAACAGTGCTTTTGGCAGAATGTTCATTTTAAAAACACTGACTCTGTCTAACCAAGAACATGGATATCTTTCCATTTTCCCAGGGCTTCTTTAATTTCTGTTTTCAATGTCTTCAATGTTCAATAGTTTTTGTTCTAGAGGTATTTTACTTTGCTTTTAGATTAATTCCCAAATATTTTATTCTTTTTGAGGGTATTATGAATGGGATGGATTTCTGAATTTCTTCTTCAGAAGAATTTCTATTGGGATATAGGAAAGCTATTTATTAGTATTCATCTTGTATCCTGCCATTTTACTAAATTCATTCATAAGCTCTAGATGTTTTCTAATAGAATTTTTTTTATCTTCTTGGTATAGAATCATATATATATATTGACAAATAGAGATAGTGTAACTTCCTCTTTCCTTATTTGAATCCCTCCTCTTGTTTGATTGCTCTGGCTAGAGTTTTGAATAAGAGTGGTAAGAGTGGACAGTTTTATCTTGTTTCCCAGTTTATTTGGAACATTTTCAATTATTCTCCAGGAAGCCTAATGTTGGCTGTGTGCTAGTCATAGATGGCCTCAACAAAATAAAGGTAAGTTCCTTTCATCCCTGTCTTCTCCAGAGTTTTGAGGATAAATGGGTGGTTGATTTTGCGAAAGGCCTTTGCTGCATCAATTGAGATGATCATAGTTTTTTTGGTATTTATTTCTATTTTAATGATGAGTTATATGTATTGATTTGCATATGTTGAAGCAAACTTACATGCCTGGAATAAAGCCCACTTAATTATGATGTATTTTTTTATGTTTTTAGGTGAAGTTGGCTAGGATTTTGTTAAATATTTGTGTCTATGCTCATCAGGGATTTTGGTTTGTATTTTTTGTTGTTGTTGTGTCTTTATTGAGTTTTGGCATCCGAGTTATGGTGGCCTCATAACAAGTGTTTTGAAGGGTTCCATCACTTTCAATTTCATGGGATAGGTTACTTCACAGAGGTGTTAATCTTTCTGTAAAGGTCTAGTAGAACCTAGCCCAGCATTCATCAGGTACTGGGCTTTTCTTTTTTGGAAGAGCTTTGATTTCTGTTTCTATTTTGTTACCTGATATTGGTGTGTTTAGATGCTCAGTATCTTCCTGCATCAATTTGAGAATGTTGTATGTGGCTAGGTATTTAGCACTGTCCTCCAGATTCTCCAACTTGGAGAAGTACACACTTTAGAAATGGTTTCTAATACTACTTTGAATTTTTGATGAGTCAATGTGATGTGCCTCTTTTCATTTCTGATTTTGTTGATTTGCTTCAAGTCATTCTTCCTTTCATGGAGCTCAGTTTGGAGTCTATTTTATTTTTTTGAAGAAATAACTCTTTGTTTTGTTGCTTTCTTGTATTATTTTTTGTTCTCAATTTCATAGATTTCAGTTCTTATATGCACTATTTCTTGTCTCCTACTGGATTTGGGATTATTTTGTTCTTATTTTTTAAAGATTTGTAGTGGAGCATAAGTTTATTTCTTCTGGCTTTCTCCTGATTTTTGATAAAGTTACTCAGTGCTTTTAATTTACCTCTTAAAAATGCTTTCATATTTGTGTCTTAATTTTCATTCATTTCCAAGAATTTCTTGATATCTGTTCTCATTTCCTCTTTAAACATTCTTCATTTAAGGGGGGACTATTCAATCACCATGTATTTATGTACTTTCTGTTAATTTTCTTGTTGTTTATTGCTAGTACCATACCGTTGTAGTGGAATAGGATACATGGAATTGTATCAGCTTTTTTGTATTTGCTAATATTTCCTTTGTGGTCTAGGATATGATCTATTTTGGAAAAGGATCCACGTACTGCTGAGAAGAAGGTAACTCAGCTCATCTGGGATTGAATATTCTGTATATAACTGTTAGGTCTGTTTGATTTATAGAGTTGTTTATTCTGAAGCCATCTTTGTTATTTTTTTGTTTTGGTGATCTAGCTATTGATGAAAAAGATGTTTTTAGTTCCCCAGTATTATTGTGTTGACATTGATAAGTGGTTTACTGTCATGGAATACTTTTTTCCACATACTTGGGAGCATTGGTGTTTGAGGCATAAATGTTAACTACAGTTACATGATGATGTAGTGTTCCCTTTACTAAGATGAAGTGGCTTTCTTTTTTTCTTCTGACAAATATTTGGTCAAAATCAACATTGTGGGATGTAAGTTTCATAACACTGTCTTGCTTTCTTTGGCCATATACCTGATAGTATTTTGTTCAACCTTTTACCTTCAAACTGTGGCTATCTTTAGCTGTGAGGCGCATCTCCTAAAAGCAGCATCATGTTGGATTTTGTTTTTTGATCCATTCTGCTACTATGAGTCTTTTGATTTTGGCATTGAGTCCATTCACATTCAGTGTTAGAATTGATAGTGATTTTGGATCCCTGCCATTGTGACCTTGGCTGTATTTGTGCTGTTTTAGATATCTTTTAATGGGTTACACTTTTATTGACTTTCTTCTGCTTGTGGGCTTTCGGGGTTGTTTCCTTGTTCATCTGTTTGAAGTTTGTCTTTGAGTATTCTCTGTAGAGCTGGTTTTGTGTTTATGTATGTTGCTAATTTATTCTTATCATTGTATGCTTTTATTTCCCCGTTAAATTTGAAGCTAAGTTTTGTGAATTACAGTATTTTTTGTTCTCAATTGTTTTCTTTCAATTTTGAAATGTCCTTTTCTATGCTCTCCTCATCTTTATGGTCTGAGTTGAGAAATTCCAAAGTAATCCTTATGGTTTTCCAATGAAGGTGTCTTGGTATTTCTCTCTTGCAGCTTTTAATATTTTTTCCTTGTTTTCTCTGTTATTATTATTATTATTATTATTATTATTATTATTTTGGAATATGATGTGTCTTGGGGAGTTTCTCATTTGGGTAAGTCTATTTGGTGTCTTATATGCATCTTGAACATGCATATGTGGCTCAATTCTGGTATGGAGAAAAATTTCTTTGATCATCTCCTTGAGAAAGTTGTTCATGCCATTCTTGTGTTGTTCAATGTTCTTCTCCATTCCAGTTACTCTCATGTTATTACGATTCCATCCCATACTTTTTGGAAATTGTAATCATGATCAGTTAGTTTTGTTGTTGTTACTATCTGTCTCCTATGTGTTCAAGGCTACCTAGCCTGTCTTCATTGTCAGATGTTCTTTCTTCAAGAGCTGAAATTCTATATTCTACTGAGTTTAATTTGATATTAATATCTTCCATTTAGCTTTCAATTTGATTGACTGTTTTTCAATTCTAAGAGGTCTGCTACTTCTCCTTTCTGTAAATCCAATTCTTTATTAAAATGATCTTTCAGCTCCTGTAATTGCTCCTTTATTTTCTTCTTTATGTCTTATTTTAACTCTTTGATCATTTTAATAATCAGATTGATGTTACTTTTTTTCTAGATTTTCAACCACGTCCTCACTTGTGTATTCTAGATTTTCATCCACGTCCTCACACGTGTATTCATGGACTGGGGAGATGAGGGTTTAAAAAAAATTGTTTGCCTGTTTCCTCATTTTCAGTGCCCAGGTGTGGGATATAAACTCTCTCAGGTGATTTCACTTTGGGAGTATGTTGATGGGTTGTGGTGTTTTTATCTGTTTGCTGGTTTGGGCTGGATTACAATTTGGACACTATAGTTCATCAGCTGTTTCCCCAAACTGTGAATTGTTATTGACCTTTATGATTTACAATTCCTCAAGTGTGGGGGTAGAGTCAGTATGACCTGTCGTCACTGCTTACAATAAGCAGCATTAAACTCATTGTTTTATTCCTCCTACAACTGTTACAATGTTAATTACCACTTATGTGAGGCATAGAATGATTATCAACTATCTTTGATTAAAACAGTATTAATTGTAAGTCTATATTTGGTTTAAATGCAAACAATCATTATTAAGTTTGACATTCACTTCAGATTTCCAGTACATCTCTAGGTAAGGAAAAATAGTCTTGAAAGCAAAGAAGATGTGATAGGAAGGTAGAGAGGAACTTGTGATTTTGGAGTGAGATCAGGAAGAGAGAAGAGATGATGTAGAATAGTCTAATAAATTTAAAGAAAAAGGAAAAGAAGAGACTTGGGTAATGATGCTAAGGGACAGTGAGAGAGAGAATAGAGTTTAGTTGTTGGCAGAAGAGGACAGCAGAGAAGTGCAGTATTGACAGGCTATACACTTTAAAACAATATATGCTGGTCTGCAGGAACACAAAGTAAAACAAACCACAGCAAAACAAACAGAGAAAAAGAAACAAGAAAAAAAAAAAACAGAAAAAAAAAACCTCCAGAAATTCTTAATGGAAAGTTGTGAGGAACATGGATGATTTCCACTGAGGTGTTCACAGTATATGGTGGGGTTAATTGATCACATCTTGGTCCTGGATGGAGGCACGGTGAGGTTGCTACACGGCCTGAATTTTGTTGTTCTCTGCTAGAAGTCAGATTCTCAGGAATCCTTTCAGTATTTTTGTCACTGTGTAGAGGGTGACGTCCTTCATCATCAGTGCTTCCTGTGACTATAGCCTTTTGGCCTTCCTGGGTTAAGACCTTGCATGCTTTTTGTCTACCTGCCCAGACTCCTAACCCACTTCATTGAGGACTCTAGCAAACTCTGGCAAACTTGTGGATTCTGGGGCAGCCAGAAAGGGAACTTGCAGTACCTGGGGCAGTTGTGGCTCTGAACTTTTGAGACCTGAGGCTCTAGGTGGCTCAGGCTGTATGGTTCCTGCAACAGTTGCCATCTGAATTCTCAGGGTCTGAGGCAATTGCTAGCTAGAACCCTTGGCTCCTCAGACTGTTGCCCACTTAAAATGTGGATTCTGGGACAGTCACCAACTCAAAATGCAGCTCCTAGGGTGGTCACTGGCCTGAAAACTTGGCTCCTGGGGCAGTCATCAGCCAAATGCTTAGCTCCTCGGTTGTTCACCAGCCCTGGAGCAGCTTCTGTCCCCTAAAACTCGGCCCTGGCGCAGCTACCTGGACCACCCAGTTTCTCAAGATTGCAAACTCTCTGGCTCTCCCCAGCTGGTTTGGAGACTTATCTATCTTCTGTGCACTCATGCTGTCCCTGGGTTCAGTCAAGAATGGTAGTGCTTCAGATACCAGGGTTCTCCATGCCAATTTGTCCTTTTTTATTTGTGTATTCTTCCCTTTCTCTGGTCGAACCAGCAGTCCTACCACTGTGTGGTGTTCCTTGCAGCCAGAGCTGCTTGGCTCCAATGTGGCATTTCTTCCTTATTTAATATATCCAAGACTCTGAGTCTACTTTTCCTTGTTTGTCTACTGATGAGTTTCAGCAAAATTTCCCCTTCACCCACCTTGCAGAAAGGTACTTCTCCTGCTATTGGTGTTCAGCTTCATGGAGCAAATCTAGATACAACCCTCCTGCCAGTTGCAAACTCTGAACCTCCTTAAAACTTTTATCATTTCTTTAAGGTCAATACATTCAAAGTCCTCTCTTCTGTTTTGAGATAAAATCTGGTATATTCACTATATTCACCTGGTGTGGGGTAGAATGTCAGGATGCTATCTAACTGTAACACTGCACCCATTTTTCAACCTCCTCCAACCCTGTCTTCTCTCTAGTCTTCCCTGCCTATCAAAATTGCCTTTCTAGTCTCAACTTCTATTAAATCAATTTGTTTTTCAGATTTCACTCATGATTGAGATCACCCAATGTTTGTTTTTCTTTGCCTGACATCAAATCTAATATAATGCTTTGTCACATGGATTTGTTCTCAAGAACGAGTTTTGGAATTTTTTCCATTTTTAACTGTATCTATGTAAAAGTTTGTCTAGGAAATATTGGGGAGATATAAACATGGAAAGACATAGATTTGTTTCTATACCTTTAAATTTTATTTATTATGGCAATGTTTTATTAGAATTTAATTACTAATATATCAGTTATGAATGTTTAGGTTGCTTAAATTTTGCTCTTACAATAATACCAAATGGGCCATAACTGGATTTCCTGTGCACTGTGTACACTGAAGTGTGGAACTGAGTTCACATTTTTCTTAAATAGTACACATGACCATTATTACAGCATTTTAAAATGCTGCAGATTATAAATTATTTCTATTGTGTGTGTGACTTGGCAGTAAGGACAACAGTGTGTGAAAGGTCTCTTTTTCATATCAGAAAATCCTACTTGGAGTTTGGAAGTTAAAAGAAGATAGAAAAGCCCAGATTTTAGAGGCAGTATTAGATTTCACCGGAGAGGTGCCTGTTAGTACAGTAATTATTATTTTCTAAAGGTACAGATACAGGCATTAGTTTAGGAGACATGAGGACAGAAAATAAATATATTTTAAAACAAGGCATGATCCTTAATTATGCTCACAAATCATGGTAAACTACTGTGTTTATTAAATCACACCAACTGTGTGGCTTCTGTTAATGGTGAGGCTTCCTTTTAAAGAGGCCATTAAAATTCTCTTTCTCTGGAATGGAATCACGCTTTTCAGAGAAAACAGTTGTTCAATTAGGGTATAAAATGTGAGATGTGTTCTTTCATGTAACAATTTATGACCACTCTGTTTAGTCACAAAATTACCTCCCTTGAAAATCTACACTTTCAACAAGAGAATATACATTGTAATTAATGTAGGACAAATAAAAATATCCATTTAGGTAGCCTAACAACTATTTCAAGGAAAACAAACTCCATTTGAATTCCAAAAGCCAGCAGATTATATTTGCACATTTAAAATATTTATGTTCCCCCAAATAGTGACTATGCATGTAGTTATTAAATTTTAATTATCACGAACAATTAACAGATGGATAAGAAATTAAAATCATCCAATTATTTCCAACAAAAATTCATCCTCCTCATCATAACCAGAAGGAAATAAATAAATAATGGAGAAAGTTCAATGGCATTCCTTCAAAGCTGAGGGCCACTTGAAAGGAGATTAGGAGCATTCTTTTTTTTTTTTTAAGAGAGAGGGATAGTGAGAGAGAGAAAGAGAGAAAGAACTTTATTTAGTTTTTCACATGGCCTTAGTTGCTCCAACACTCAGTTGTGTATGTGGTGCTGGGGTTTGAACCCGGGTCCTTGTGCTTGCCCGGCAAGCACTGAAACCGCTGAGCCACCACTCCAGCCCAATTAGGAGCATTCTTAAATGAGATTGTTTGCTACTATAATTTCCTTTGCATATCTATTTTTTATGTCTGGCATGCATGACATAAAACTGGGTGCTCACATACATACTTTCCTGAACAAAACAATGCAGCTTCACAAAGAAAACTAGAAAAGAAAAAAGCAAAAGAGACAAGAAAAAAAAGTGCTTTCACTTTTCAGCCTCCATTGTGTGTGTGTGTGTGTGTGTGTGTGTGTGTGTGAACATATTTAGACTTTGGCCTTTCAAAACACAAAAGATCCATCCATATTAACTCTTGGTAATACTGTCGGAGATAGCCTGGATATTAAATTACTGAGGAAATCTCCTAGGTCTTTCTCCTCAGTCTCTTCTGGAAACAAAGTATTTTAACCTGTTGGACGTTTCAACTTCCCTAAGTCTCTTAAACCCAGAACTTCCAAGTCAGCAACCCTTCTTCCTGGAAACTTATAATTCTTGAATTAGGATAAGCCCAATTTAATATTTTGCTCTTAACTATTCTTCTGTTCTCATTGTACAAATACTATGTTACAAAATTTTCCTGAGTAAGAGGGGCTCAATGACTGAGAATATGCTGGTAATCAAAACACATCATGAAAAGAACGATGGTAGATAGCAGTGCCCACTCATACACAAACTCTTTCTCTGGAGGCTCTTTAATTTAGCTACCAGAAAGTATGTACATTTTCTCAGTAAATTTAGGATAACTTTGAAGATGTGATTCTGAATCTAAGTGAATTATTCAATCTAACATCACCACATAGAGTAGGATATCACCTAAAGAAACCCCTTGTGGACTATCAGCTGAAATGAACACTATAGTTTTTCCAGTTTGTCTAAAAGGATCTTTTTCCAAACAGATACTTTGAATTAAAATTTGACTGTTCTTTAAAAAAAGAAAAAGGATTGAGGAAACTTATAACAAAGACATTTCATGCAATCAGTCCATTGATACAGAATTAAATATCATAAAGGAAGTAAGGAAAGGCAGTAAATGAATTTACTATCAGCATTAACACATGTGTATTATTTAAGCAAAAATTTGAACTCAGAGCTTTTTAAAAGTCAGGGAAAAACTAAAAATTATCAAGCTATATAATACAATAGGAAGAGGTTGATAAAGTGTCAAGAAATTAAATAAAAGTCAAGAGCATAATAATGAAGCAATGTACATTTTATTTAGAGAGTAATTTTGTTAGCTAGACCGCTAATTCTGTCTGGATGATGTTTCTTGTTTTTGCAAGACCAGAATTTGGATTAAGTATATAAATGGATTTAAAAGCTTGCTGTCTGTATAAGCCAACATTTTACTACTGTAAAGTTCCCAAACCTCATATTTATTTTTTCACCCTTCTCAGAATGTCTGCAGTGTCTGCCTTTCCACATCCCCAACTTCTTCACATTCCTGCTTCACATTAGTTGTAAAGCCCTATTCCATACTGATTCTCAGCATACTGAACACCACCCCTCTTCTCACCAGTGCACATATAACACATATCATTTCTGCATTTACCATTTTTATTTTACTGAAACAAGAGTAAAGTGAATTATATATAACCTAGCATAAGTGCCAGAACTAATTTTAATTTATACTTAAGTTAATTTAACTTCAATGTCACATTTTGCATTGCGCAGTGTGGGATTTCTCTTTGGTCACCTCCTACTTTTCTTCTTCTCTTTTCCCTATCCAAATTACAGCCATCTCCTCCACACATCCTTCCTTAGGACCAATCTTCTCTATTTTTAGCTTGCCTTCAAAACACAATTACTGTAACTTTCTTACCTACAAAGGTTTAGCATAAAGCCAAGAATAGTGAGACATTTCTTTCAATAAAGGCCTCATTTATACTATGCTTCTCACTGAAACTTTGAAATAAAAGTGATAATTGAATCAATGAAATTCTTTAAGTATTTGTTAGGATAGAAGTAAAAAGTAGGCTCAGGTACAAACAGGTCATATTGTAACTCACTATTATGTGTAATTATAATGTACTAAATGCAAAAATTTAAAACAAAACTTTTTTTTTCCCATCTGTCCAAAGAAACCTTTCACAAGTTGTGGGAGAAGGGATGATGATTTTGTGGTTGATGTTTTATTTTTCTCCAATTACATCAACACCATATTACATTTTTAGAAGCGAACTTATGTCCTCTCATAAAATGATTCATCTGACCATTAGTTTTGGGTTTTGTTTGCTCCTATATTTTATATAAAAAAGAAATTAAAATAATTAGCAAGCTTTCTTGTATTCTATTCACTTGAGTGACCTAAGTTATGATGTTTACTGAGAGCATCAAAATCATTTAGCCAAGTATTTAAATAATTATATTAGTTAGATGAGTTAGAAATCATTTGATTGAATATAATATGCTTGATTACTTTAGAAGTGAATCATACCAAAAAATTGTTGAAAGTTAAAGTGTTTATGCTAACTTCCTCATAAAATTAATTAATGAATATTAAAATATTTTATTAGACTCTTTCAGAAGATACCATTCTATGAACTAGGATAGAAAGATGCATAAGAAACAATAAAGTTTGCCTCCTAATGGGAATAGTTAGATGATAAGATAATAGAAACAACCGCAAATACAGAATACGTTCAATAATCAGAAGAAATTCAAAGCAAAATAAAGTACAATGAGACTAGGAAGTGCTTCAGGTTGGGGAAATGAGAGTTTAAAAATGTTTTGTTGCATAAAAAAATTATACCTGTTATGTTGTGTCATCTAAGGAACAAATTGATTTGTATTTGAAAGGATAAGTCTAATTGATATGTAAATAAAACCAAGGACAGCCTTGGAAGCCCAAAGATGTTTAATTGATTATTTCAATCACCCAAAAGAGAGATGATGTTATCTTGGACCAACAGAGATCACCATGGAGGTAAGAAGTACTGTGTTCACACAGATTTTTAACAAACACTTTATACACACATACACACACACACACACACACACACACACACCACACACACACACACATATTATAGACTGTGAGGGAGATAGAGATATTAAAATTAACTTCAAAGAATTTTTAGTTGTTTGAACAAATAGAACGATGAAATTTCCATTTATTTAGAGGGGAAAGGCTGAAATAGAAGGAACAGTAGATTATAAAAGGGGAATTAGGATTCAGTTTTGGATATGTTAAGCCTGAGATGAACTTTGATTTTCCAAGTGGACATACCAAGAGATTCAGGTAGATTTTTCAAGTAGGATCCAAGGTGTGGAAAAACATTTGTGAATCATCAGCCATGAGACTTGATGAGATCATTTAGAAGGGATATATAGTTGGAGTCCTGGGATATTCTAACATTTAGAAGGCAGGGATATGGGGAAGCAACCAAGAGATATGCAAAGGTTGGCATTGTAAAATGGAAGAGTAGATAAAAAAAATGAAAAATGGGGCTGGAGCGGTGGCTCGGCAGTTACAGCGCTTGCCCAGCATGCACAAGTACAAGGGTTCAAACCCCAGCACCCATGTACACAACCAAGTGTCAGAGCAATGAAAGTCATGTGAAAAACTCAATAAAAATTGATTCTCTCTCTCTCTCTCTCTCTCACTGTCCTTCCATTTTAAAAAAAATGAAAAATGAAAATGAAATGTATTTTAAGAGATCATGTTCCAAAATAACATGAAAATGACTATCTTCATTTTAGCAAAAAACATAGGGGTTAAATAAAAAGCAATCTACTAAAAAATGTTGCACTCAACTATGCCTTGGAAAGAAGTTAGCTCCTCAAAGACAAGGCCATCAGACTAGTCTCCAGTGGTCATCAAGATGATGCCCTGTATTCTATCTGGCTACGTGTGGAAGTATGGTGCTAATCTGGGGCTATGATATGGTAAGTAATTACTATCAAACTCCCCAGAATCCCCAGCTGTCTACAGATTCAATTCAAGTGATATTTATGAGCTACCCTATGATGAATTACATTGCATCTGCTTTGGAAGGAGCAAAGACCTTCAAAAAGCCCACACTACTAACAAATCTGAAGGTGAGACTGTATTGTTCAAGTGAAAAAGAAGTAATAAGGACCAATTTATTGCATAAGTTAGAACAAGAAGAAACAAAAGCACCCAATAATTAATGGGTGTGTTTGGTATCTCTCAGGGATGTCCTCCAAAGTCTGTAGCTAGTGGTGCACACCAGGACAGTGAGAGGGCCTGAGCACAGCTGGTAGAGAAAGTGGTGAAGTTAGCACATCAGGCTTACTGCTTACGATGCCAGATGAAAGATCATATGATTTATTTGGGTAAAAACTTGAAAAGGTCTATGAATGCAGTAGGTGATAAAGACCCTATTACCAGGGTGGCATTAATATAGAGTTATTAATCAAGCTTCTTTGTTGGAACAATCTTGAAGGACTCAACCACATTGCCTTGCTTCCCTTCCAGGCCTCCTTTACAGCCCTGTCTTTCCTGAGTATATCTTTCCATCCCTATTAATCCCCTTTTTCTTTTTCTTTCTTTTTTTTTTTTGTAAGGAGAGAGAGGGATAGAGAGAAAGAGAGGAGAGAATTAAGTTTATTCCATAATCACTGAACCACTCACTACTCCAGCGCCTTAATCTCTCTTTTCTATGCCAGGCATCAGACTGGTTTGATGACTTAAGTGTGGTAAAGTCTTCCTCCAGTTTCTTTACACAGAGTGAGCTTGTGAGTGTTGGGTGAAACTGATCTTCTTAGTCCTGCATATGACCCACTGCAAGGGTGTGAGGAGCATAAGATTGTGCAATTAGCTGAGGAAGAGGAAGAGATGTCAATTTGCAACTGCCTGTGGTCCTGGAGATTCTTCTAGTTCCCCTAGCAATGCTTATTACTCAACTCAAGAGTACAGGTTTCATAGTTTTAACTTTTTTTATCACTGCTGTTAAACAGCAAAGAAATTTTGAGTTATGAGTATCCAGAAAAATAAATCCATATGGGAAATGCATCTGGTAATGATCATATTTTTAAAAATGGGAGGTAGTCCTAGGATTATCAGCAGTGTGATAATAGGAAATATCAATACATTTTTAATCTTCTATTTATTTTTCATTCAACTCTTGAAATCTTTGTGTGTTAAATCCACACTAAGAAATCAAAGTCTCCTTAATTATATAGCAGAAACTTTCAGAGATAATAAGACCAATACAAAAAGTTGAGTATGAGTTTACCTGGAGTGGAGAAACTTTGAGGAAAACTGACAAATACTTTTCAAACATATGAATAATACTTACAGAAAGATTAGTGAGTAGTTAGTTTCCATGAGAACAAAGTGAAAAGAAATTGGCATAATTGATCTTATTAAATATATTTTAAAAACTAAATATAAAGAGCAAATTCTCAAGGTGGCATTACTATACTACACATTGTTTTATTGATTTTTATTCAGTCTGGCATTGATTTCATCTGTTGTTTAATTTATCTCATCCAGAAACTGAAGAAACTGTTGTAGACATCTATGTTCCAGTCCAATTCAGAGAACTGACATTAATAATGAACCATAGTAAGAAAAAATAAAATTGGATCAAATAGCAGCCATGTGCATGTGTGTCTCTCTACTCCAAAAAATGAATCCCCCAATTTAACATAACACCACAAAAAGAATCCCCAAAACTGGCAGAAAAAATTTCAAATTTATGAAACTGAAGATTTGTCTTATAAAACTAAAGTTTTATAATCATATTCAATTTATATAAAATATTAATTCCTGACATTTCTGTGCTTGGTTTGATGCTCAATGGTTGGTAATAAATTTGAATTTCATTCTCTGGACATTAAAACACCAGCCAAGTGATGAAACATTGCAAGTCCAACCTATCATGAAAGCTGCCTGGAGTCAAAGGATATAATTTGAACATCCATCTAGATTCCCATATACCAATGTTTGCTTATACTCATGCACCTCAGAGTTCGGGGCATGAAAATCAGCTCATACTCTTTCCAATGTCTTTCCAAGTAATCTCTCTGTTTTCTTGTTCCTTGATGATCTATTCTCAGCTAATTTTCTAGTTATACTTTTGCTTCTGTGGTGCTTTCACAGCTACAAATGTAATCCTCATGAACTCTCCAGTCAAAGACAAGCAGTGGTTTTGAGAGCACTATTAACATATCTGTCATAAATGTCTGTTTCTGAGATGGAAAGTGTGTCTACATTTCCAGTAGCTATAAAAGATACACATGAGTATTTTAAGTTGTTTGATAGTTAAAATCTGTAAAAAGGAAATAATGGAATCCCTTAAACACATTATTTTCATCACCAAATATAAAAGATGATAAACCAAGGTGTTTGTTAAAGGCTAAGAAATGAAATTGAAGAACAGAATTTTCTCATTTCAGTCTCAGTTTGGAAGTTCTCTATGTCAGGTTTTAACATGTGAAAATGGAGCTCTATGACATTGTGCCCATTGAGCTACATGGAAAAAAATCATGGCTTTCAACACAAACTAGTTTTTTGAGTTTGGTAACTAGAATGTTAGGACTATTCTTTATAGAGTATATAAAAATCTAAGTTTGACTATTTTTTTATGAGAGAGAGAGAGAAAGATAATCATTTTTTGTTGCATTTTTCACATGGCTTTCATTGCTCTGACACATAGTTGTGTACGCAGGTGCTGGGGTCTGAACCTGTGTGCTTGCGCATGCCTGGCAAGCGCCGTAACCACCGAGCCACTGCTCCAGCCCCATGTTTGACTAATTTTGATGTAAAAATTCCTTCTTTACCTACAGAAGTCAAGAGTAAACATACACAGAGGACTTAGACTCTGCTTCTTCAGGCTTTCTACCCCTACCATTCTGGCTATGAAGAGGTCTTCACTAAGGTCTTACTGACCTGAGTTTCAGATATCCTTTCCTCAGTCAATGAAGGTCAAGATGGTACAATAGAACCCACCCTCACTACCCTCTAGATATCAGCTTCAATATCTCATTTCCATAGCAGGATTTTTGATGCTTACTTCAATATGTGTGAAATTTCAAAAGACATTAAATTTTTCTATATCTTATGTCAGATTTGACAAGATATTTTTTTAAGAAAGAACAAGTGAGAAAGAGAGAGAGAGAATCAATATTTGTTTAGTTTTTCACATGGCTTTCGTTGCTTTGACACTTAATTGTGTACATGGGTGCTGAGGATTGAACCCATGTACTCACACATGAACCCATGTACTCACACTCATACTTGCCTGGTATGGCCAGGCAAGCGCCATAACCACTGAGCCACTGCTCAAGCCCAACAAGATGTTTTCTAAATTTTTTTTCATTTCATTTATGTTATCAAGTTTATTGGCATAAAGTTGATTATAACAGTATTAATTTTTAAGTCTCAATGTTCTATAGTATATCCTATTTTTTTACTAAAATTGAAAGTTGTTTACTAAAATTGAAAGTTTATACAATTTTGGATTATATTATTTAGTAAAATATATAAACTCTCAATTAATATATTTACTATAAAAATCGATGTAAGGTTAAATCAGATGGTAAATAAATGTGTTAACTCTAATAACATATTTTGGAAGGCTTGCAAAGAGTAATTATTTATGCATTTCTAAATTTTTTAGCATAAACAGTATTAATATTTATAAATAATGCCATTAATATTTCTGCATATTAATTTAACAACAAATATTTAAGCTCAAATTCTATTTGCATATGATATATAAATTATTAATTAAATTAATATACAATTTTCATGCTTAATTACAATTCATTATAAGCTAATTATAGTTATTCTCTACCCCTGAGAATATTTACTTAGAATTTTCTTTGATTTATAATATCTATACTTTAAGTTAGTAAAAGAGTGATTCCATTAATAAATTAGACTATAGGGGCTGGAGCGGTGGCTCAGCGGTTTCGGTGCTTGCCTGGCAAGCACGAGGACCTGGGTTCAAACCCCAGCACCACGTACACAACTATGTGTTGGAGTAACGAAGGCCATGTGAAAAACTAAATAAAGTTGTTTCTCTCTTTCTCTGTCTCTCTCACTGTCCCTCTCTCTTTAAAAAAAAAAAAATAAATAAATTAGACTATACTAAACCATTTGCATAATCATTATCAAAAAAAGTACAAAATGCCTTTTTCCAACTCCTTATATTAATACTGAAACATTTATTGTGATTAAAAATATATAATGCAAAATAAATTTAATAAAAATACAAGTTCAGAAGCCTGGAGATAAGTTAAAGTGCATATTTTGTTCAGTATTTAAAGAGAAGTTGCTGATACCCTTAAAACTACATGTCTGAAAATTACTTTTAGGGACTGTATAGGAAAAATGCCCACAGAATACTAATGACTAATTGTGAAGTCATGTATATGCTATTCCATTTAATCACAATCTGAGAAAGACATTTGAACAATATGGATATAAGTCTAAAACTAAAGAAAGTCCTGTGGGCTTACTGCCACTGCTCTAGGAAATAAATCCTGCTGTACATTACAGGAAATGAACATAGTAAATTTCAAGGGCTGGCAAATATTTCTTGTGGGAGAAAATCCCATTAAAGTAGATTAGAATTACTTCAAAATAAGGTCCATGGTAGTGTTAACTGCATTTAAGATGAAAGATATTTCTCTGTTTCTCATTTTGTTACCTTTGTATCAAATTCTATGACTGTTGTTTATGATCAATAACAATTTCTTCTAAGAACACTAAAAAGGTTACAACCTGATTTGCTCAGAGTAATGAAGGTTTACTGCACTGTGAGTCATTCTTATTTTAGTCCATTGAGTCATCAGTATGCACAGGTCCTGAGTGCTTATTGTATTTATCAGTATTCTTTGGCTAATGGAATTTGGGTTTATATGATAGCTTAAGCCAAGCTTCACTTTTAGTTTATAAGCCCCTGTTTCTTCCACCAAATGTGTTCTTCACGGGAATCAGTAACACACAGTAACAACTGCAATCAACTGAAGAAAAATTTGATAGAGAGAAAATAGATGGACAATTCCACTGTCAGTTCATCTTCATCATTATTGAGAAGTATACTAATTATTTGAAATTAATTTTTTTCATTTATATTTTTAAAATACATGATATATAAAATATTTAGCATAACATATGAATATAAGAAGCAATCTTACACAGTTTAGCATCCTACTCTTTCATCTGTTAGTTCACATTTTATATGATCATTTCTCTGAGTAATGTCCTGTGAGATTCTTCCATAATGCTTCTTTTTCATTCTTCACTATGGACTAACCTGCATTTTTTTTTTTTTAGAAAATACTGTGTTTATTGTTCTCTTATTTATTTCCTTGAAATCAAAATTTTTTGACCCTGGCACTGAAATGCAACTAAATTCTGACTTTGGGTATTTAGGGCTTTCAATGTCAAGTTGTATCAACAGGTTAAGAGCTGAAGTTAGTCCACGCAAAGACTATGCTTTTAGGTTAGACTTTTAGACTCAAAATCTACACCCTTCACAGAGAAAACTGGCTCTTGCTTGAGTGCAACAAGCTCTTCTTCTAACACTGCTTTTTTTTTTTTAACTAGCAGTAGATATCGAAAGAATACTACATAAAATTTTCTTCCTTGATGAATATTTTTGAAATATATATTTGATGTGTTCAATTTTTTTCTGTAGTTCTATTTTTCCAGAGCTGCAAGCTTAATAAATGGATGCCTACAATTTGACAAAAAATAATTGAATGCATTCTTAGTGCAAGACGTTGTTCCAGGCAAAGTATATAAGTAGATAGGACATAGGTAATCTCTGTCTTGTGGAACTAAAGTAAAAAGCACTAATGCTTGAATTTAAACCAAAATCTTTATATTGACAAAATGTTCTAGGAAGTGGAAAGTACATTTTCAGATAAGTGCAAAATAGCCTGCTGCCTAAACACTATCAGAATCTTTATTCTGGCAAGTTACCAGCAAATCAAAAAAAGGATTTGTAAACTCAACTTGCCCTACTATATCAACTATGGCACATATATAATATAGATTCTGTCAAATTTAGCAAATTAGCTTTAAACATGCCCTAAACATATGCTAATCACTGAAGACCAAAATGAAATGAGGCTGTGCTACCTTTTACGTATACACATTATTTACACTAACTCAATGTCCTTTTTTAGAATAATGTGTATTGTGGACTAAATTATCCCACTTGCATTCACATATTGAAGCTCACACATCAATATCATTGTATTTGGAGTCGGTATCTTTGATAGATAATTAGGGTTAGATGAGATCATAGAAGTAGCAACCTCAAGATGAGTTTAGAGCCTAAGACAAGACACCAAAGAGATTCCTCTCTTTCAGTTGCTGCCAAGGGAGAACTCAGGGAGAAGGTGAGGGTCTACAAGCCAACAAAAGAGTTGTCACCAGGTTCCAACCATGTTGGCACCCTGATCACAGAATTCCATCCACCAGCATTATGAGACATCCATTTTTTGTAATTTAAATCACCCAGGGTATGGTATTTCATTTTGGTAACTTTGACTGATAAAGACAATGAATAAACTATATTAATGACTCTAAATAAGAAATAATCAATTGTGCTTAGCATGACCAAAAACAGTCTAAAAAAGAAACAGTGTTAAGCTTAAACTTGAAAGATGAATAAATTCCACTATGAAGAGAAGAAAATGAAAGGACATGCTAAGCTGAAAAAAAAATTAACACATCAAAAAAGGGGAAAAAAAGAGTTGATTAGTTCCAGCATTTAAATGCTAATTTAGAAAAAATAAATTCTAAACCTGTGTCTATCAATGAGAGCTTCAAAAATATGAAAAAATTAAAATAACTTAAGTAGACAAATTAACAATTATAATTGAAAATTCTACAAAATCTATTAAAACATAGAATACTTGAACAAAATTTCACCTAGCATGACCTAACTCAATTCTGTAGCATAATCCACCTAACAGAAGAATGAAGTTTTTGCAAAAAGCACAATCAACAGACCATCAAATAAGACAAATGAATGAATGCCTTGCCTAATACTTCTTACTGTACAGCTGTTTGGGGCAACTTCCACCTAATTTCACATGAATTAGTCATATTGTGGAAGTGAATTCTTAGTGATGACTCAGACTTCAAAGGTACACAGCACTTACTCAAGTTGGTAGGAATAATTTCAATTCCGAAAGCAGGGATTTTTACCTAGTTGATATTATTTTAGTTTTGAGAAAATCATCTGAAAATAACTGATGATTAATTTTCCATTCCTTACCTTGAGAAGAAGAAAAGTGTCTCTAGTGCTGATGTATATTAGATTGCGGGTCAAGTTACATTCAATTTATGGAAGTATTTTATGGCATTTTTACCTTAAATCTCCTGATGTGTGATTATCCCAGGGAATATAATCTAGTTTCCCATAAACTCACTGTTCTTTGACAAAGTGTGATCAAAGATATTTACTGCATCATAGTTCTTATAAAAAAACATTCTAATAAGCATACAAATCATTAACTATATGATTTTTAGAATAGATGGTTTACTTGGTGAATTTCCTTGTGTTTTTCTCACAACACTACATTGTTACTTTTTAGCATGTTCATTACACAATGATCGTTTTTTGTTATGTTCTGATTAGTGGTTTTATTGACAGAAAACTTTTCTACCATTTCCAAATAGTTTTTAATAGAACCTTTATACAAATTGTACCTCAGATGACTCTTAGGTGTTGGAAGAGAATTGGGCTCCTATAAGGCATTCATTTATGTAGATTTAAAAAAAACCAAAAAAACAAAAAACGAGCTTGTAAAACCTTTACAGAAGGAAGAGGAAAAGCTTTCTTTGTTAACATATATCTACATGGACAAATGATGACTTGTAAATAATCAAAACAATACAATATACATTATTGAAAAAAATGAGAAATCTATAAAAAATTTCTGGACATCTCAAATCACTTGGCAGTTGCCCTTCTAAAAATAATAAATGATAAAAATGATTTAATTGTGGTTGCATCTGATTGAAAGTTAAAACAGCATTTTGAAATATGTTGGATGTACTGAAATTAGTATATAACATAAATTATATAAATTAGTATATTGAAAAGAATCAATGCTTCAAATAAATGATCTATGCATTCAACAAAATAAATTAGAAGAAAAGGAAAAATATTAAGCACAACAAAAACAAAAGAAAGGAATCAAAAATGAAAACAAATAAAAACAAAGTTCAAAATGTTCAAGACAACAAAACAAAAAGCTAATTCCTTGAAAACATTTTTTTTAAAAAATGATGTATCTCTTGCTAAGTCAATAAGAGAAAGAGAGCAAATGAGTGAGACACAAAATTTTCAGTACCAAAATACAAGGTTATTCAAGGTACATAACAGAGACTGGAGAGGTAGCTCAGGAGTAGAGGGCTTGCCTGGTACGTATGAGGACCCAGGTTCAATTCCCAGCACCACACACACAACTAAGTGGAGGAATAGCAAAAATCAGATAAAAAATATAAACATTAACTCTCTCCTTCTCTCTCACTCTTTTTATGTATCCTAAAAAGTATAGCATGAAATACTTCAAATAATTTAAAACAATAAGTTCAATCATATTGATTAAATAAATTATTTGAAAAGATATGAATTACCTAAACTAATACGAATAAAAAACTAAAGAGACCTCTCTGTATTAAAGCAACTTAGTTCATCATTAAAAGCTTTCCAGTTCCAGTGCTGGCCCAGGCAGGCATGCAAGACACCCCCAAGGAACCTGTTTTGGGACCTACCCACCATCAACCAGGCCTCTAGCACTGGCACTGAGCAGTCATGCAGGACAGCCCAAGGACTCCGCAATGGGACACCACTCAGCCATCACATATTCCTGCCAGATCAATTTGTATTGGACCCAACCCCACTACCAATGATCACAGGCCCAAGTGCAGCATGTAGGCACTGTTCTATCCCACCCCCATCTCCAGGAACCCAGTACCCAGATAAGCATCTCTGCTGCTTACTTTCAACATCCCAGCAAGCTGTCCCACAACCCCACCAGGTTCCAGCTCCAAGTCCTAAAGTCTAAATCCACAAAGGGCAGCAAAACAAGGCTCCAAGCAGAAACAGCTTTCTGGAAGAAAGTGATCAATAGAGTCAATTTCTGACCCAACACTTTCACCTGCAATAAAGAAACACCAGAAATCTCCCATGCTTCCACACAGGGAAATCCAATTCAAAGATCCAGAGGAAGACTTAAAAAAAAAAATGAGGAATCAAAGTAGAAAATGTTTACCTCAAAATCACAACTCCCCTACAGAGGTGTCCATGGACAGGGAGCAAGATGAAACCTAGAAAAAATTATCAATGATCTGATTATTAAAAGGAAAAATGAACTAAAAATAATTTTATTCGTTCAACATAGTCTTATATATTGGAGAGAATTATTGCCAAACATTTATGAACACATGGATATTGACAGAGTAAGCCAGTGCTGATGCCAGTTCATGATCTCCCTCCTTTGAGTTCTCCCTGTTCCCATGTTTCCCCTCTTTTACCCCCATGTTAGTTGGGCTTCTCAAGGAAGTTGAAGGTTCCATACTGGGTTGATGATCCCCCTACTACCTCTCTCCAGTTGCCTTGATATCCCCACTAATCCCACCCTTTCTCCATGCTCCCCTCCTTTCATCCCCCAGCATCATAGGCCTGATCTTATCAAAATTCACCCATATTGAGGTTATTAATAGCTTAGCCAACTTTCAGTCTGTTTCCAATTGTATTTTAGATTCCATATATGAGAGAAAACATTTGGCCCTTAAGTCTCTGAGTTTGCGATATTTCACTCAGCATAATTTTTTCCATCTCCATCCATTTGCTTGCAAATGCCATGATGTCATTCTCTTTAATAGTGGAGTAGAATTCCATTGTACATGTGTACCAAGTTTTTGAATCCGCTCATCCAGTGAGGGGCATCTGGGTTGGTTTCATAGTATAGCTATAGTAAATTGAGCAGCAATAAACATTGATGAAGCTGTATCTCTATAGTATGCCAATTCTAGCTCTTTTGGTAAAAATACCCAGGTGAGGGATAGCCGGGTTATAGCGTGACTCTAGCCCTAGCTTTTTGAGGAGTCTTCGCACTGCTTTCCAGAGTGGCTGTACAAGATTTCAGTCCCACCAACAATGTGACAGTGTTCCTCTCTTCCCACAACCCCTCCAGCATCTGTCATTGTTCATATTCTTCATTTTTGCCACTCTGACAGGAGTGAAGTAGAATGTCAGTTAAGTTTTGATTTGCATTTCTCTGATTGCTAGTGATGTAGAGAATTTTCCCATATATTTATGGGCTTTTTTGACTTCTTCCATTGAGAAATTTCTGTTTAGCTCCATAACCCATTTATTGACTGGATTCCATGTGGCTTTGGTGTTCAGTTTTTTTTTTAATTCTTTGTATATTCTAGGTATTAATCCTCTGTCCGAGGGGTAGCAGGCAAAGATTTTCTCCTATTCTGTAAGTTCCCTCTTGACACGCATGACTAATTATTTAGCTGTTCAGAAGTGTTTTAGTTTAATGGCATCCCTCTCATTTATTCTTGGCTTTAATGCCTATGCTATTGGAGTCTTGTTAAGGAAGGCAGTGCTGACACATGTCATGGGGTACCACTCATATATTTTTTCTTCAAGCAATTGTATAGTTATTAGTTTAATTTACATATCCTTGAAGGATTTTCATTTGATTCTTGTGCAGGGTGAGAGGTAAGGATCCAATTTCAGTTGTCTGTATATGGCTGTCCAGTTCATTCAGCACCATTCGTTCAACAGGCTGTCTTTCTTCCACACTATGCTTTTGCCCCCTTTATCAAATATCAGATGGTTAAAGATTTGATGGCTTGTCTCAGTATCTTCTATCATGTTCCACTGATCTTCATTTCTGTTTTGATACCAATATCATGCTGTTTTTGTTACTATAGCCCTATAGTGTAATTTCAAGTCAGGAATTGTTACACTTCCTGTTTCCTCTTTCTTTGTTAGTAATGTTGGGCTTTTCTGGGCCTTCTCTTATTCCATGTGAATTTGATAATTGCTTTTACTAAATCAGTGAAGAATGTCATTGGTATCTTGATGGGGATTGCATTGAATCTATATAGGGCTTTCAGTAGAACGGCCATTTTGATTATATTGATTCTGCATCACCAAAAACATAGAATGTTTTTCTGTCTACTCAGGTCTTTTGCAATTTCTTTTTTTTTAATGTTCCATAATTTTCATGGTAAATGTACTTTATATCCTTTGTTAGATAGATGCCAAAGTATTTTATTCTTTTTGAGGATATTGTAAATGTGACAGACTTCCTGATTTCTTCTTCAGTGGAAATGTTGCTAGAGCATAGGAAAGCTACTTTTTATGAGTGTGTTGATCTTATAACCAGCCACTTTGCTGAAATTGTTTATAAGCTCTAGAACTCTTCTGGTCAAGCTTATTAGGTCTTCTAGGTATAGGATCCTGTCATCAGCAAATAGAGACATCTTGATTTCCTCTTTTCCTATTCAAATTCCTTTGATTTCCTTCTCTTGTCTGTTAGCTCTGGCTAGGGTTTCAAGGACTATATTGAATAAGAGTGGTGAAAACGGACATCCCTGTCTTGTTCGAGAATTCAGTTGGAATAGATTCAGTCTTTCTCCATTAAGCATAATGTGGTCTATAGGTTTGTCAGAAATAGTGCTTACAAAATTAAAGTATCTTCCTTTTATCCCTATCTTCTCTGGAGTTTTGAGTATCAATGGGTTCTGAATTTTATCAAAGGCCTTTTCTGCATCAATTGAGATATGTGATTTTTATTTTTAATTGTGTTTAAGTGATGAATTGCATTTATTGATACAAATATGTTGAATCAGCCCTGCATACCTGGTTGAAGCCCACTTGATCAATATGTATTATTTTTTTGATGCATTTTTGGATCCAGCTAGCTAAAATTTTAAGGATTTTTATGTCTATGTTTATCAGGGAAATTGGTCTGTAGTTTTCTTTTCTTGATGTGTCCTTGTTGAGTTTTGGTATCAGGGTTACATTTACTTCATAAAAACTATTTGGGAGGGTTCCAACCCTTCCAATTTCACAGAAAAGGCTTGGAAAGAATTGGTTAATTCTTCTGTAAAGATCTGGTAGAATTCTGCAAAGAATCCATCAGGTCAGGGGCTTTCTTTTTTGGAAGGCCTTTGCTGTTTTGATTTCACTCTCTGAGTTTGATTGATTTAGAATTTCAATGTCCTCCCATGTTAATTTGGGAATGTCTTATGTGGCAAGATACTAAAAGAAGATTTAATGAAGGGACTAAGTGAGAAAACTCAAGAGATGAAAAACTCTTTTGTGAAAGAAATAGACATATTGAAAAAGGAAGTAACGGAACTAAAATCTGCAGCCAATCACATAAGAGGAATTATGGAAGAATTTAATAGTAGACTAACTTCCATAGACAACAGGACCTCAGCTCTTGAAGAATGATCTTCTGACAACAAGGATATGCTGAGAAAGCTTGAATGCACAGATGACAAAAAAGATCAAAAGACTCATAGAATATGAGCAGAATTTTTAAAATGTGGTGATATGAAATCAGAAGAAATAATCTTAGAGTAATTGAGATACAAGAATTATTTGAAATGCAAATGGATGGTATAAAGAATATTCTCAAAGAAATACTTACAGAAAAAATTTCCCATATTAGAATACAGTCAGATATTCTCATACAGGAAGCATGTAGGACACCCAATAGTCCTAATCAAATGAGAAGCTCTTTGAGATATATAATATTCAAAATGTATAACAGTGAGATCAAGGAAAGAATATTAAAATCAGCAAGAAAGAAATGCCAAATCACATTCAGAGTCAAACCAGGAAGTATCACCTCTGACTTTTCAGCTCAAATTCTAGAAACAAGATCCTAGAAGGAGATCATTCAATATCTGAATGACCACAACATGCAGCTGAGAATACTATAACCAGCAAAACTCAGTTTCAAATTCAATGGTGAAATAAGAACATTTGATGATAAGATCAAACTTGCAGCATTCATAAAGAGAAAACCAGTATTATAAAGAATCTGCACAGATTAACTCCAGATAAGAACAAGAAAACAATCCTCAAAACTAACAGAGAAAATTAAATAAAGGAATTTACTAATAAAACAGGATGACTGAATCATAACCACATAAATACCCTAACATGGAATGTGAATGGTCTCAATGTAAAGACATGGATTAACAGATTGGATCAAAGAAAAAAAAATCAAACAATATGCTACTTACAGGAGACCCACATTACAGCTAATGGCATCCACTGAATGAAGGTAAAAGGATAGAAAAAAAATCTACTAGCCATACAGCCCAAGTAAGTCCATATTGCAATACTTATATCTGATAAAGTAGATTTCAAATATAAACCTTTCAGAAGAGATAAAGAAGGCCACTGCATACTAGTGATAGGAATAATACAACAGGAATATATAACCATAGTAAATAAATACTCTCCAAACACCAATGCTCCCAACTATGTGCATAAATTTTTTCAACGACAGAAAACCATTGTGGACCTCAATAGGAAAATACTGGGAGACATTAATACTCTTCCATCATCAATAGACAGATTATCAAAGAAAAAAAATGAAAAACAAAAGAGAGATCTCTAGCACAAACAACTCAATCAAATGTACCTAACACACATCTATAGATGATTCCACCAAAAATTGGCTCAATGTAACTTCTCAGCAGCACATGCAACCTTCTCCAAAATGGATCGTAGTGTAGTTCACACAGGAAATCTCAGCAAATATAAGGTGTTATTCCATGTATACTATCAGACAATGACAATATGACGCTAGCGATTAACAACACATATAATAGAAAACACATATTATATATACATGGTAATTGAACAATACTCTTTTAAATGAATTATGGATCCAAGAACACATGAGAGCAGAAATCAAGAAATTCTTGGAAGCAAATGAGAATGAAGATACAATATATCGAAACTTCTGGGGCATCATGAACGCATTGTTTTTTTTTTTTTTATTAAATTGATATAGAGTTACAAAAGAGGGGGAAACATTATCAAACATTCAAGAACCAATGTATATATACTTAGTAATCCAGGGCTAATGCCATATCATGGATGCCCAGCTTGGGTTCCCCAGGTTGCTCTTTCTCCCAGAATAATGCCTGAATTAAATGGATATCTCATAGAGAAAAGAGGTCTCCTTTTGAGATGATTCCCCCATATTCCCAACCTCCAGTCTCCTAGTTGTTCTTCCTACACCCTCCCCCCACCCTGTCCCCCACCCTACACCTCCAAGTATCCAAGGGAGTCATCTCCCTGTTGGGTTAAGAATCATACAATTTGAAGTTATCATTAGCCTAGCCGTCTAACATACTGCTTCCCAATGTATTCTAGCTTCCACAGATGAGAGAAACCATTTGACCCTTGAGTTTCTGAGATTGGGATAACTCATTTAGCATAATTCTTTCCATCTCCACCCACTTGATATCAAAAGCCGTAATATCGTCTTCTCTAATGGCCAAGTAGTATTCCATTGTATATATGTACCACGATTTTTTAATCCACTCATCAAGTGAGGGGCATTTGGGTTGGGTCCATAATCTAGCTATAGTACACTGAGCTGCTATAAACATTAATGAAGCCACATCACTATAATAAGCTGATTCTAACTCTTTTGGGAAAATACCCAGGAGTGGGATAGCTGGGACATAAGGTGGTTCCATCCTTATTTTTTTTTTTGAGGATTCTCCACACTGCTTTCCATAGTGTCTGAACCAGTTTGCAGTCCCACCAGCAGTGTAACAGTGTTCCTCTTTTCCCACAGCCATTCCAGTATCTGTTGTTGTTAGAATTTTTAATTTTTGCCATTCTAACAGGAGTGAGATGGTATTTCATTAAATTTTGATTTGCATTTCCCTTATAGCTAATGATGTAGAGCATTTTCTCATATATTTATGAGCTTTCTGGACTTCCAGTGGTGAGAAGTTTCTTTTTAGATCCATAGCCCATTTACTCATTGGATTATTTGTAAATTTGGTGTTTAGTTTCTTTAGTTCTTTATTATTCTGGATATTAGCCCTCTGTCTGAGGTGTAGCAGGCAAAAGTTTTCTCCCTTTCTGTAGGTTCTCTTTTGATGTTCTTGAATAGATCTTTAGCTGTGCAAAACTTTTTTAGTTTAATTGGATCCCATTCATTTACTCTTCACTTTGCAGCTTGAGCTATGGGAGTTTTGTTAAGGAAGTAGATGCCAACACCTATGTCCTGTAGTGTTGACCCTACTTCTTTTTCTAGTAAGTTTCAAGTTGTTGGCTTAATATCCAGGTTTTTGACCCATTTTGATTTAATTTTTGTGCAGGGCAAAAGATAAGAATCCAGCTTCAATTGTCTACATATGGCTGTCCAGTTTGTCCAAAACCATTTGTTGAATAGGCTATCTTTCTTCCACACTATGCTTTTGCCCCCTTTATCAAATATCAAATAGTTAAGGATATGGGGGTTTGTCTCAGGATCTTCTATTCTGTTCCACTGATCTTCGGTTCTGTTTTGATACCAATACCATGCTGTTTTTGCTACTACAGCTCTGCAGTATAATTTCAAGTAAGGGATTGAGATACCCCCTAATTCTTCCTTCCTGTGGAGTAATGTTTTGGCTAGTCTGGGTCTCCTGTTATTCCATATAAACTTGAGAATTGCTTTTTCTATATCTGTGAAGAATGCCATAGGTATCTTGATGGGGATTGCATTGAATCTGTAAAGGGCTTTGGGTAGAATTGCCATCTTTATTATATTAATTCTGCCTAACCATGAACACGGAATGTTTTTCCACCTACTCAGGTCTTCTGTAATTTCTTTTCTTAGTATTTGATGGTTTTCTTAGTAGAGATCCTTAATATCCTTTGTAAGGTTGATGCCCAAGTATTTCATTTTTTTGGAGGAGATGGTGAATGGGATAGATTTCCTGATTTCATCTTCTGCATATTTGTTGCTGCAGTAAAGGAATGCTAGTGATTTACTGGAGTTGATCTTGTAGCCAGATACTTTGCAAAAATTGTCTATAAGCTCTAGGAGTTTTTTGGCCAATATTATTGGGTCTTCCAAGTATAGAATCATGTCATCAGCAAATAGAGATAACTTAACTTCCTCGTTTCCTGCACAGATAGCTTTGATATCCTTGTCTTGCCTGAGAGCTCTGGAAAGGATTTCAAGGACTATTTTGAACAAGAGTGGGGAAATTGGACAGCCTTGTCTAGTTCCTGAATTCAGTGGAAATGCTTTCAGTTTTTCTCCATTGAGGATAATGCTGGCTATGGGTCTGTCGTAAATGGATCTGATATAGTTCAAGTATCTTCCCTTGATCCCTATCTTTTACAAAGTTTTGAGCATAAAGTGGTGTTGAATTTTATCAAATGTCACCTCTGTGTCAGTTGAGATGATTATATGATTTTTGCTTTTACTTCTGTTTATGTGGTGAATTACATTTATTGATTTGTGTATGTTGAACCAGCCTTGTTTTCCTGGAATGAAGCTAATGAAGCTATTAGCCACTTGATCATAGTGTATTATCTTTTTAATGTGCTTTTGTATCTGATTAGCTAAAATTTTATTAAGGATTTTTGCATCAATGTTCATCAGGGAAATTGTTCTGTAGTTTTCTTTTCCTAACATGCCTTTGTTGGGTTTTGAAATCAGTGTAATAATTGCTTCATAAAAAGTGTTTGGGAGTGATCCCACTCTATCAATTTCATGGAAGAGCTTGTAGAGGATCGGTGTTATTTCTTCTGTGAAGGCTTCGTAGAATTCTGCCATATATACTTCCAGACCTGGGCTTTTGTTTTTTGGGAGAGCTTTAATTGCTGCTTCAATTTTGCTATCTGTGATAAGTTATTTTAGATTCTCAATGTCCTCCTGTGTTAAAGAGGGAATGTTGCATATGCTCAAGAACCTGTCCATGTCCTCTAGGTTATCAAACTTGGCAGGGTATAAATTTTCAAAATAAGTTCTGATAAACTTCTGGATCTTGGATGAGTCTGTGGTGATATCCCCATTTTCATCTTTGATTTTGTTGATTTGCTTCATTTCATTCTTCCTTTTGGTGAGGTTGGAAAGGGGTCTGTCAATTTTGTTTATTTTTTCAAAGAACAAACTCTTAGTTTTGTTAATAGTTTGTATAGGTTTTTTGTTCTCGATTTTGTTGATTTCAGCTCTGATTTTGGTAATTTCCTGTTTTCTGTTAGATTTGGGGTTGAACTGTTTCTCCTTTTGTAGTCGTTTGAGTTGAAGCATAAGGCAATTTATCTGGTGTCTTTCTAGATTTTTGATGTATGCACTCAATGCAATAAATTTACCCCTTAAGAATGCCTTCATACTGTCCCAGAGGATTCAGTATGTTGTTTCCTCATTCTCATTCAATTCCAAGAACTTCTTCATTTCTGCTCTCATTTCCTCTTTTACCCATCTTTCGTTTAAGAGGCAATTATTCAATTTCCATGAATTTGAGTAGTTCCTGTTGTTTCTCTTGTTGTTGATTGCTAAGATCATAGCATTATGATCTGACAGAATACATGGGATTACATCCACTTTTTTATATTTGTTAAGATTATCCCGATGAACTAGGATGTGGTCTAATTTAGAGAAGGATCCATGAGCCACTGAGAAGAAGGTAAATTCAGTTGTCTTAGGATGGAATATTCTGTAGATGTCTGTTAAGGTCAATTGATTAATAGAATTGTTCAGAATGGAGATGTCTTTATCGATTTTTTGTTTTCATGGTCTATCTAGAGTTGATAGTGGTGTGTTGAAGTCCCCCAGAATTATTGTGTTGAGATCAATGAGGGGATTAATGTCCTTAAGTATTTTTTCCATATATTTGAGGGGGGGTTATAATTGGGGACATGAATGTTAAATATCGTTATATCTTCTTGATGAACTGACACTTTTAATATGATAAAGTGACCCTCTTTGTCCTTTCTGAATAGTTTTAGTTGGAAATTAATTTTATCAGAAATTAGAATCACCACACCAGCTTGCTTTTTTGGGCCACAGGCCTGGTAGACATTTTGCCATCCTTTCACTTTCAGCCTTTGTCTCTTTTTGAGATTCAAATGTGTCTCTTGCAGGCAAATATTGTTGGATTTTGTTTTCTGATCCAGTGGGCCAGTCTGTGTCTTTTAATTGGGGCATTGAGACCATTCACAAAGTTAGAATAGATATGGGAGTCTGAGTCTCTGACTTTGTATTGATTATAGAATTTTGAGTCATCTTGGAAGTCATCTTGTGTACAATGTGATTTATTGACTTGCCCTTGTTTAAGGATTTAGGATCATTGGCATTTTCTTCTGAATGGAGAACATCCTTGAGAATATTCTATCGTGCAGGATTTGTGTTCATGTATCTTGCTAGCTTGAGTTTATAGTTGAAGTATTTAATTTGATCATCACATTTGAAGCTGAGTTTTGCAGGGTATATTATCTTTGGGTTGAAGTTGTTATTTTTTTAATACTTGAAAGACATTGTTCCAAGCTCTTCTGGCCTTCATTGTTTGCTCTGAAAAATTCGTAGTGACCCTAATTGGTCTGCCTCTGAATGTGATTTGGAGCTTTTCTCTAGTGCTTTTGAAATCTCTCTTTAATTTATCTGTTATTCATTTTGTATATGATATGTCTTGATGAGTTTCCTAATTGATTAGGCCTATTTGGTGTTCTATAATCATCTTGGATGTGATATTCCGGATCAATAGTAAAATGAGGGAAGTTCTCACTTATGATTTCACTTAAAAGTTTCTTGAAGCCTCTTGTTTGCTGTTTGGTGTTTTCCTCCAGGTTAATGATCCTCAGATTATTACACCTCATCTCATCAAATATTACTTGGAAGTTCTGATTATGTAATATAATTTGTTTATCTTGTTTGTCTTCCTTGAATTCGACATTCTTTAGTTGATCTTCATTTTCCAATACTCATTCTTCAGGACCTGAAGTTCTATTTTCAGTGTAGTATACTCTGGTGTTGGTATCTTCCAGTGAAGATTTGATTTAGTTGACCTTGTTTTTCAATCCAGATAGCTCTTCTACATCTCTTTTCAGAATGTCTATTTCTTCGTATAGCTGATCTTTCATCCCATGGAATTGCTCCTTTATTTCCCTGTAGAAGTTGTCTCGCATCTCTTGAAATTGTTCTCTGATTTCTTTCCTTTTTTCATCTCTCAAGTCTTTGATTTCATTACTAATTATAATGTTGATACAATATCTTTGGTTTTCATCTAGGGCCCTAGCTATGGGATCCTTGGGTGGAGAGCTGTGCGGTTGAGGAGGTGAGTTATTTCCCCTTTTCCTCATTTTCAGAGTCAGAGCATGTGTCTTTTTGACAGAGCTCTCACAATATATTATGATAGCAAGCAAGTACCCATTTTGAAGCACATCTATATCTTCAGATAGCATGTTCTCTCTGTAAGTGGGGAGAAGGAATGACTAGGAAGTCAAGGAGGTGAATTGGGGAGGTATAATAGTGCTTCTGCCTAAGAGTAAAGAGGAACAAGGGATTATGTGGGAGTAGGTTATTCTTATTAGGAGTAAGGAAAACATAGAAATGGGGTGCAGGTAGGGTAAAGACTTTGAGTGAGGATGAGAGAAAAATGCTTATATATAGGGATTACCAGAGTACAGGGGAGGAAGAAGTTAGTATGGTGTGTGGTTATCTTCACTCACCGGAGGTTGAGGCTATTTTGCTACTATGCAATGTTTTCCTGATTGGAACCCAATGTTATAGGGATAGCTGTTGGGTTCAAGAAGATATAGAGAAAGTAGGAGCCAATGTCCTATATATACACACGGATAAATATTTACATCCACCAACACCAATTCAGTATTAATCATAGAGCAAGAAAGGAAAAAGAAAAGAAAACACAGTAATGTTAAAAATTTAAAAATATATTCTAGCCAGACCCCCGTTTAAAAAAAAAAAAAAACCCAGAGGCAAACAAAAAAACAAAACTCATGGGAGAGTTCTGAGTTTTTCTGCCCCCTAGGTCAGCAAGTATGTACCATGGGCGGATGTGTTCAAATCTGTCATCATTCTTTGCAGATGAGCTTGTCGGGGGAGAAGCAGTTTTGTTAAGTATGTTGTCCTGGTTTTTCTTAGAGGATCTCTTCAAAATTTTCTGTTGCAAAGGGGTATAAGAAACTGCCTTCTAACACTTCTTGCAAGGATAGATTTCAGCTCCCCCTGGGCTGTAATCCGGAGGTGATTACTTTCTGCCTGTCCACACTCTAGAATTTCTTGGGCCTGGGGCTCAGAAGTTGTAGACAATCTAGTTGATCCTAGTGTAGATGTGTGGGTCTCTGACTCATCCAAGGAGAGTGGCCATGCTGAAACTTGCTTCCTCAGGATCTCTGGTGACCCACTCTGTGTGACTTGTGATCTTCAGAAATCCCAAGAGCTGTTCTGTGATAGTGACTGAAACTCACAAAAGAAGGTCCAAATTGTGCCACTGCTTGTGTGGTTCTCAGTTGCAAGCACTAGGGGGCATCCACCTGGAGAGGTCAAGGCCTAAGTAGCCTTGACTATGCACAGGGCTCAGATGCTAAGGGAAAGCCCAAGCTGCCCCATATAATGATAGCTTCCTGTGGCAGATATCAAACAGAAGCTGAAGCAGACAATCCCCTTTAGAACGATGTTCCCTGCTGCAGCAAGCTCTGTTCACAGACTCTTCCTATTTGGGCATGTAGAGAGGCGGGCAGAAGTTCACCACCTGAGAAAGGTTTTCAGGAAGGAGAGGGGATTTGAGGTTCCATATAGCCACCAGGGCAGATGGCCAGTTGGGTGGGCAGTTACTTCTCTCTTTCTGATCATGGGGGTCGAGGCCCCAAGTTGCTGTTGAGTGACCAGCCCCGCTCTCACACCCTGGTGCAAGCACTTATGTTAAAGGACTTTAGAATCAGCTCTAGTGAATTGTGAGCATGGGTGAAAAGTGTTGTCAGCCGTGATTGAGTTAAAGATCTTGTGCTGAATCCTCTCCTTCCCCGGCTCCACGGGCAGGGACCGGAGGTGGAGAGGGAACTCCCAGCACCACACAGACCCCTTGGGAAATGGCCCAATCGGGGCAATAGATCTTGGTTTTCTGGCCATGGTGTCTGAGAACCCAAGGCCATTTTTTGCTGAGCAACCTGCCCTGCCCTCAGGGAAATGTCACAATGTCAAGCCGGATGCTACACTTGCACAAACAGCTGTAAGTTCACTAAAGTGAGCAAATAGTTCCCAGCTCTTTATACAGAGATCATGTAAATTAAGAGCAATCAGATCAGGGAGTTTGCAGATAGCCACATTAGGGTATTTGATTAGGAAACTTGCTCCGTTTCCTCCCCTCCTGAGTAGCTCCCCTCCCCCTGGGTGTGGGGCAGGTTGCATGGGTGCCAGCACCATGTACACAATAAAGTATCCAAGCAAGGAAAGCCAAATGAAAAAACTAAATAAAATTGATTCTTTCTCTCTCTCTCTCTCTCTTTTCCCACCTCTCCTTCTTTCTTAAAAAAAAAAAAAAATCAGGAGGGATCTTGAATAAATAAGTTCATGCTCCACCTCAAATCCCTACAAAAGAAAAAATAATCTCATCCCAAAGCCAGCAGAAGACAGGAAATAATCAAGATCAGAACTGAAACCAATGAAATTGAGAAAAAAAATAAAACAATAAAAAGAATGGATGAAACAAATAACTGCTTCTTTGAAAAAATAAATAAAATTGACAGACCCCTAGCCAATCTCATGAAACACGTAAGGAATTGAAGCATATCAACAAGATCAGCAATGAAAGGAGAGTGATCAACACTGACAACATGGAAATCCAAGATGCTATTAGAACATATTTTGAAAATCTATACTTCTCTAAATTAGATAATCTGGAAGACAAGGCCAAATTTGTAGACATACATAATATCCCCAAATTGATGCAGGATGATATTGAAATCCTAAACAACCCAATAACAGGCACTGAACCCATATAGCCATTAAACACCTTCGCAAGAAGAAAAGTCCAGGACCTGATAGATTCCCAGCTGAGTTTTAATACATCTCTGAGGAGGAGCTAACACCTCTCTTTATTAAGCTATTCAAGAAATTGAAAAGGAGGGAACTCTCCCAAACACTTTTTATGAGGCATCACTAACACTGATATCAAAACCCAGGAAAGATGCATCTAAAAATGAAAATTATACACCAATATCCATGATGAGCATCAATGCAAGAATTCTTAATAAAGTTCAAGCAAATTACATTCAAAAACACATCAAGTGGGTTTCATTCCAGGTATGCAAGGCTGGTTCAACATACACCAATCAATGAATGCAATTCATCACTTAAACAGAATTAAGGAAAAAACCTTATAATTATCTCAACTAATGCAGAAAAGCCCTTCATAAAATCAGCACTCATTTACGCTTAAAATTCTAAAGACTATAGGGATCAAAGAAAGGAACTTGTATTAACTATGTAAAGGTTATATATGACAAACCTTCAGCTAGCATAAGACTAAACAGAACAAAGTTGAAAACATTTCCACTAAATTTGGGAACAGGACAAGGCTGCCCACTCTCAGTACTTTTAATCAATATAGTCCTCAAGATCTTAGCCAGAGCAATCAGGCAAGAGAAGGAAATCAAAGGGATAATAATAGGAAGAGAAGAAGTCAAACTATCTGTGTTTGCTAATGGCATGTTCCTACATCTGGAGAATCCAAAAAAAAACTCTATCAGGAAAATGATTGAGCTTATAAATAGTTTTAGCACAGTGGCAGGCTACAGGGTATTTATGAATACCCATAAATCTATAGTTTTCCTATATGCTATCAATAATAGGGCAGAAGAAAAAATCAGGAAATTGGTCCCATTTACAATATCCTTAAGAAGAATAAAATACTTGGGGATATATTTAACAAGGGAAGTAAAAGATCTCTAAATAAAAATAATTTAACATTGAAGAGAGAAACTGAAGAAAACCTAAGATGAAAAGACATCTATGCTCTTGGTTAGGCATAATTAATATAATTAAAATGACATTCTGAAAAAAAAAAAAAACACTGTGGAGATTCAATGCAATCCCCATGAAGATCCAATGTCATGCTTCACATATATAGAAAAGCAATGCTCAAATTTATTTGGAATAAAAGTAATCCCAGAGTAGCCAAAACATTACTAAGCAAAAAAGATGAAACAGGTGATTTCACAATACCAGTTCTAAAAGTATACTATAGAGCTGTAGAAATAAAAAGAGCATGCTACTGATATCAAAATGGCAATGAAGAACAATGGAATAGAATAGAAGACTCTAAGACATACCCACAAATTTCATTCATCTGATCATTGACATAGGGGGACAAAATATAACATGGAGGAATGACAGCCTATTCAAGGAATGGTGCTGGACAAACTGGACAGCCATTTCCTGGAAGTTGAAACTAGATTCTTATCTTTCACCTTGCACAAAATTCAAATCAAAATGGATCAAGGGAGGTTGGAGCAGTGGCTCAGCATTTATGGTGCTTGACTGGCATGTGCGAGTACACAAGTTCAAATCCCAAAACCATGTACACAATGAAGTGTCCAAAGAATGAAAGTCATGTGAAAACTAAATAGAAATTGCTTTTCTCTTCCTCCTTCTCTCACTGTACCCTCTTTCTTTAAAAAAAATGGATCAAGGAACTGGGATTTAAATGACCTACTGTTCAAGTGCTAGAAGAAAAATTAGGAGCAACTCTCCAGAATATGAGAGTAGGTAACAACTTTCTCAATAAGACTTCCAAAGCAGATGAATTAAAGTCAATAATCAATGCCTGGGATGCCATTAAACTAAAAAGGTGTTGCTCCTACAAGAAGTTGCTCAATAATTTCAATAGAGAACCTATAGAGTGGCAGATAATCATGGCCTGTTATTCTTCCAACAGGAGACTAATATCCAACGAGTACAAAGAACACAAAAAACTAAATATCAAAAACACAAACAATCCAATCAATAAATGGGCTAGAGGGCTAAACAGAAACTTCTCTACAGAGGAACTTGAGCAAGCCAATGAATACATGAGAAAGTTTTCAAACTCCCTAGTAATCAGAGGAATGGAAATCAAAACTACATTAAGATTTCACCTCAGTCCAGTCAGATTGTCAAAGATGAAGAATATAAATAATAACAGATGCTGGAGGAGTTGTGGAGAGATAGGAAGACTAGCACACTATTGGTGGAACTTCAGACTGGCACAGTCACTCTGGAAAGCAGTGTGGAGACTCCTCAAAAAGTAGGATTGTATCCACTATACAAACCAACTATCTCTCTTCTGGGTATTTTCCCAGAGGAGTTAGAACAGCACATTATAGTGACATAGCAAAATATATGTTCATAGCAGGTCAATTTATAATAGCTAAATTATTGAACCAACCCAGATGTCCCTCACTGGATGAATGGATCAAAAAAAAAAAAAGCTCTCTCTATATATACATATATATAATGCAGTTCTACTCTAAAATTAGAAACAATGATATTGTGACCTTTAATAGTAAATAGATAGCAGTGGAAGAAATCATGCTGAGTGAAGTTAGCCAAACCCAGAGAGTCAAGGGTCAAATATTTTCCCTCATTTGTGGAGGCCAAAGGAAAATCTAAGTTTGAGTAAAAGGTTGTCAAACTCTTGTGTTAGATCTAGGAAAGGCATAGCAACACATAATCTAGAGGAATCATAGATATGTGGGGAAGGGAAAAGGAGGGAAGAGGCAGAAGGGAGAGGAGAAGAAGGGAGGGTGGAAAGGGATCTAGGGAGACAATCAACAATGTAGCATACTCTTTACTCCCCTGAGAAGCCAAATAAGGCTTATGCAATCATTTAATTCTGGATAATTTAAAATATAAGCATTTATGTCTATTATAGGGTTGAAATACAGAAGAATCAAGAGAAAGGCTGTGGGTAATGTGGGGGTAACTCTGGTTTAGGATGCATATCATATTTTTACTTTATGTGCATTTATGATTATAGAATAACTCAACTCCTTAATAAAAATTTAATATATATATATATGTATATAAAATAAATACTTTCCAGATGTCTTAATTGGTATGTTTTACCAAATATTTCATGATGAAATAATTTAAATCTCAAAGAAATGAGTTCTGAGAATAGAGGAGTGGTGACTTACAGCCTCATTTTCTATGATAACAAAGCTAGAAAGAGACATTGAAATTATAGAACAATATCTCTTGCTCTTACAACTAAAAATTCTTAACAAATATCATCTAAAAGTCTTAATTTAAGGAAAGCATTATATGTCTTGGAGTTTATTGCAGAAATATATAGTTGGTTTAATATTAAAAAATCAAAACCATAATAAATACAGGAAAGGATGTGGAAAAAACAATAATTTTACACTGTTGAGATTATGAGTAAGTACAATCATTGTGGAAAACAATATGGAGTTTTCTTAAATGTAACCATTGTATGACCCAGTTATAACACTCCTCAGCATTTGTCCTAAATAATTAATGTCATCATACTACAGTGATATATTGTAGCCATGTTTAGGGCAGCACAATTCATTGTAGCTGACCTGTGGAACTAGTCTAGATGTCCATCAACATATGAATGAAAAAAGTAAAGGTAGTATATAAACACAATGGAGATTGATTCAGTCATAAAAAAAAGAAAATTAATGGAAATTGAAAACATACTGTTAAGCAAAATAGCCAAACTCAAAAGGTCAAGGGTGATATGTTTGTCTCATAGATGGAATCTAGAGATAAATGAAAATGGAAAAGAATGTTGTGGGCTGTGTCTCATGAAAATCAAAAGCAAATCAGTAGAGTAGATGAAAGAGACCATGGATGATAGAGGAGAAGAAAAGGGAAAATACTGTGGAATGATCTTGGCTAAATCATTTTGTTATATTGTGTACATGTACGAATATGTAACAACCAATCTCACAATACATACAACTACCATGCATCATTAAAATACCAAGAAAAAGGAGTTCCATCTATATTGGCTGTGTTAACTTGAAGGTGCTTGCTAAAATACCTGTGGTAAATATCAAGGGGGCATTGATATTGGAACCATTAGTCTAGAGTTTTAGGACAAATTTTTATCTTGAGGTATAATTGGAGTCATAGCAAACAGCTTATAGTTAAAGTCATAGACTTAATAAAAGAACATGTGGAAAGAAACCAATACTGAAGGAAGATAAGGAAGCCTAGGACATGTAGTGGTTTTGTGTAAGTAAAAATACCCACCGTGGAGACTGAGATGAGCAGCCAGCAACTCAATCAGAAATGTTTGAGGTCTTGGACACCAGGAAAAGGTTTTAGAGGAAAAGGTGGTCAAATACGCTAAAAGGAATTGAAAGAGCCACTTAAAATAAAGAACAGTGACAATTATTTTTGAGATTTTTGTAAGTTTTTAGTGCCCAACATACCTGACATAAACAGGAAAGTTTATTTAGGCTTACAGTTTCCATTGTCAGCCCATTCCATTGCTTTGGGCCTGAGGGAAGTCAGAACATCCTGGTGGAAAGGAACAGTGGAGGAAAACTGCCTATGTCAACCAAGAAGCAGAGAGAGGAGAGAATGAAAGAAGGAGAGGGGGCTGCAGACAAGATAAACCCTCATAAGGCACACACCCCCGTGACCTACTTCCTCCAACTAAGTAGCACCTGAAAATCTGTTGGGGTCTAGCCTTCACCAGCATTTCATCAGCTGCCCTAGAGTGATCTTATTACTATTTCCATAAGTTCCTTCAGGAAGGGCTGCTAGGTCCTGCTTTGTTAAGCTTCCTAATTGTTATGCAAAATGAAGATTAGGGTGGATTGGAATGTGCTAACCACAGGCTGTTCCCCAGTTGTTTGTCTGTACTCAAAATCTGCATAACCCCTGGCAACTCCCTTAGAAGGATTATTGATTCTTTGGCTTCTCCCCTCCTTATAAAAACCCTGTGTGCCTTGATAATAAATGGATTCTGGGCTGCCATCCTCTGTGTATGGTTAACTCGTTTCCCCGGCTGGGAGGGAAGGGGTCCACGGATGAGGGGGACCCGGGTTCCAGCAGTCGGCACTCATCTCCTGATTTGGCTCTGGGGGGACAATCCATCTGGTCTGGATTGTCCCGCCTGTCCTCAGGGATGGAAGCCTGAGGTAGCCATGACAAATGATGCCCCCACAAAAATCCAGTCAAATTATCATTTTGTCAATTGGATTACACCATCAATACAATCAGAGTTATCATTATTCAATAATTTCCTAAAAGACTCACCTCTGAACATTGCTATACTGGGAACCAAGTCTTCAACACACAAACTTATGAGAAACATTCCAGATCCAAATTGTAACAGCAAGATTTCTCTCTGGTGTGGTGAGAGTGAAAGCCTTATTGGATTAAATTTAGAAAATCATATAAGATGATCTCAGTTTTCCTAAGATATACTCCGAAGTAGAGAAATGGGTGTAATGATAATATGAAGGTCCAGAAAAGTTTTCTTTGTTTTAGTATGAGGGGAAAATTCTATTTGCTGTATTCTGAATGTAATAGCTAAAAAAAAAAAAAAAAAAGTAGGAAAGAGAGCAAGTGTTTGAGGAGTCTCTGAGAAGATAAAAATACATAGAATCCAAATGATAAATGGATGAATTGGACCATATTTCATTTTGGGAAATATGGCATCATGCTAAGAGATTGTATTGATATCACTGTTTTCTACATTTTACAACTCTATTGAAACTAAGGCAGAAAACTCAGGAAGATGAGATTTGGTTAACATTATGACTTGCTCAACTTTCTCAGATGTTTCTTTTCTTTCTTGTTTGTTTTGTAACATGATTTTTTCCAGTCTTATTAATCCACTGGGATTATCTTGCCTTCATTAGACAATTAATTTAAAGACAAAATGAAAAAAAAGCATCATCTGAAGGTAACTAATTGAAGTTGTTTTAATTGCAAGAGGAAAACATATAAGGGATTTTATCCTGATGAATAGTTTCACCTGCGCCACTAATGAGAATTTTTTTGAAAGCCTAAAGACATCAGTCAAAAACTTGATGGCAGAATCTTCTGATCACAAGAGCACTGTCCTGGAAAATTCTGTACTTACAAATAGCCATTCCCAGGCCTTTGATCCACAGAGTTTAGTAACCTGTTGAATGTCATAAAATCGTACACCAGTCATTAATGAAAGGCTGAATTTTCTGTTGTCAGTTCTTCAACAGCCAGTAATAACCTTTCAGAAATAATGACATTCTTCATCATCTCTGGTAAGTGGAACAAGTGAAATATTTAAGGATCATAGCAAGAAGTGAGGAAAGAAGCTATGATATTGAGACCTCATTAACCAAAGGTTTCTTATATGGGAGAAGAAAACTTAAGAGTCTGAGGTTTGATGTCAGCATATTATGAAAAAAAAAGCAAGTCATTTTACCAAATACTGACATTGAAAATTTTATTTATTTATTTATTTTTGACATTTAAGATTTTAAAAGTCCACCTGGTATGATTTCCAAATCCATGAGATGAGCTTCCTCTATCCCTGATAGGTTTTGGTAATTTCAGGGTGAAGGTGAGGCTCAGGTCCAGCAATAAAGGTTCACCGACCCAACAGGTAAAAGAACATGCAAGGCATGGTGGAAAGTATTTCTTATTTTTAATCCGAGGTGATCATTACCCTAGCCACACCCCCTTTTTCTCTCTTTCTCTTCAGATAGGCCCATTTTCATGTACATTTCAAACAAAGATGGCACACTGCCAACTGGTTAGGTCAGTGAGTGCATGTTCACAAGTTAATGTTTAGGTCCTTGAGTATAGACACTGAATCAGAAAGTGTCTGGTCTTGACTAACCATGAGAGAGTTGATTCCCAGCCTTGGCTACACAATAAAAGCATACAACCCACTGGAAGTCTCAGCAAGGAAGACTAACCGTAGGCATTTTTGGACCTGCCCCAAAAGGGAGCCTTTGGATTTTCCCCTTATTCCTTCTCCTATCTCTTTCATACATTGATAATAACACCAAAAACTTTTTTTTAATAGACTTCTTTACTGGAAAATAGATAAATCAACGAAAATTAGCTGAAATAATGATAAAATTGCACTTCCTCATATAGTCAGAACTTTCAAGGCAGGTATGCAGATTCAGTGGTGTCAGGATTTGAGGCCCTTGAATCTCTTGACTTACTTTTTCTTTTTTTTAAAAAAAAATTGGTAGTTAGATCGGAAGATTAAATTTGAGCTATCTATTGTACAACATGGTAACCATAGTAATTGAAAATGTATTCTTGAGTAACTCTAGGAGAGTGGATGTTAGATATTCTCACCACAAAAATGATAACTATGTTAATTAGGTAGATTTAAGCATCTCACATTGCATATGTGCTATAGAACAAGAGAGCATTTCCTATACAGTAAATCCTAAAATTTTATCTAAGTCAGTAAATAAATAAATTTGAATTGTTTAAAATATATATGGACACTCCTTATTTTGGAGCCTCACACAATAGTGTTCAAAACCAGGTTCAAGTGTATCCCTACTTTAGTTCACCCCTTCTTTAAAATCATGAGATAAACAATCCCAGAAGCCCATACCTTACTTTTTCTAATTTTTTTGGTCTCATATCTAATAAACTGATATGAGAAATTGTAAAGATTGACACTAGATTAATGAACATTTGCCCCTGGGGACAGGGAATCCTCATGAAGATACGTGAACAATTTGTTTCTGAATAAAACCAGGATTCTTGTCAGCAAGGTAGACAGGAAGACTAGTGATTATTGACAAGAAGGGGCAATGTGTGCAAAGTGATTAAAGGAGTGGCTGTCAAAAATAAGCATTGAGTAAATATTAGCTGATATTATTATCCGATCAGAGCCCCTCTGCTGGGACATAACTGACACCAGGCTTGCAGGCTACATACTCTGCCCTATATCTGACCTGTCATTAAATGGTGTAGTTAGCCCTTAACTGTAGCTTTAATAGTGTTCACCCTCTCTAAATCCTTTTCTTTTGTCATCTTAGTTGTTCCAGCATCAACTAATTAGTAGTCTGTACCATTCTTAACCAGTTTCAAGAATTTCCACATTGTTGCCAAATTGATCTTTCACAAGGCAAATCTAATTTTGTCACTGTCTTTTTTAGAAGTCTTCTATTTAACAACTCCCCATTACAACAGAAACAGAAGATTCAGACGGGGGATTTTCATTGTCTACAGAGTCACTAAGTCAATTGCCTAGAAAACAAAAAGGGCTCTATGAAAGACTGACTTTCCCCAAAGGACTGTTAGTCAGCTTTGTGTCATTGTGACTTATATACACAACAAGAACAACTTAGAGAAGGAAAAGTTTATTTAGGCTCATGGTTTTGTAGGTAAACTCTATGGTCAGCTGACTTCATAGCTCTGGGCCCAAGGTGAGACAGAACATTATGGCAGAAGGACAGGGTGGAGGAAAGAAACTCCTCTCACTGTATGGTCAGCAAGCACAGAGAGCTCTATTGCAAGAAGTCAGGGATAAAATAGTCCCCAAAGGAATGTTCCCAGTGATCTGCTTCCTCCAGCCATGCTCTATATGTCTACTGTAACTCCCCATTAATGCTCTGAAATTATTAATCCGTCAAATGGATTAATCTATTCATAATCTCTCTCATAGTCTAATCATAATTACAGTTCTCATAATCTAATGATTTACCTCCGAAAACTCCTGCATTGTCTCTCACATGACCTTTCTGGAGACAAGTTATATTCAAACTATAATGTGGACAAAATGACATTTTATTGGCAAACACTAGTGAGACAAAGTAATGTATATGTTCATATTTCCCCTGCTGTACAACTTTTTGGGTCAGCAGAGAGATTCCAGTGGTGTGTCTCAGCTGTGGAACATGTTCCAAGCCTTTCCCTTCTTGAGACAGCCCATATTTGATGACTGGGTTAGGCAGGACATCAGACTTGGCCATTCCAGCCTCCGAAGTAAAGTTCTATTTCTTGCATGTAGGCTGAGGCTTTTCCAACCTTGTCTCACAGCTCAAATTCTTTTCTCTCATCTATCATATTTTCTTCTCCTTCACTGGATAAGTTTTAATATTTTATAAACATTTTAAACTATCTTTTAGTGTCTGCTTCCAGAAATCTCAGCTTGTCATAGCTATTAAATTCTACCAGAAATGCCTTTAAACTCTAACAAAACTTGATTAACATCACCTCACTTAAAATTTTTCACTATAGATAAACAGAAATATTTACTGTCTCCTGAATTCATCACCATAATTTTGAAGATAAAAATATAATTTATCAAGTGCTTATATGCTGCTAAGTGGTCTCTCCGTCTCTTTTACTTTCTCACTCTGAAACCTAAATAGAGTTAATAAGTGCTAAGAGGAAAAGTCATCTGCTTAGAAGCTATAGGTATTAAATTGCAGAACTCAGAGTATATTATCCTATGCCATTCATAATTTATAGCCTGTTTCCTTTATGATTATGCTAAAGAGCCATTGCCTGGAATTCCTTTTCTCTCCTCGCTAAAAGGTTCACAGGTACTAATCCATTGTCATCCACTGCTCTTCCACGATCTGTCATCCTGTGTTGACCCTACAATTAGTGCTATAAACATTTATCTGTAACATGGTACTTACTACTACATTATAATCCTGTTTGCTTATTCAGCATCCCTAATGGCCTGGAATTGCCTAAAAATTAAAGCAGATTTCTGATGCATTCATACTTATCTATCTTTCAAAATGATTATGAATGATTTAGTATAAACATATATAGAACACTGACAAAGATATTTAGTGATTTACTTTTGAATAGACTTTACCATTCTTAGGGACATCATCAGAATATGCGTATTGAACATCTGGGAGTCTAACAGAATGTGATTTTTTACAGTTTCTTTTGAGCTCTGATAGATGATGATATCCATGGCTGGCTACACAATGAGATGTAGTACTGATGAAATGGAAAAGACAGAGATGAGATATCAATTAAATAAAGAACCTTTCCTAAATAGAACTCCTTCCAGGTTAGACAGTCACTGGTTTATTTGTTTAAATCCACTTCCCAGCACATGTAAAGTGCAAGATCTCTTCAAGTGTGACTATCTCAGAAAGATGACATAAACGTGTATATGTGTGTGTGTGTGTGTGTGATATGAATCATATCCTGTGAATGCTCACATTTTTGTTTCCTTCTCCACCTCTCAGTACTAACCTCATTATTTTATTTTAATAACAAGCAGACAAAGAGATAATAATGCTGATCACAATCTTCCATGAGATAAGGGTAAATGTGGAAAAGGAAAGGGAGTTATAAATATCCATATGCTGAAGTACAATTTTTTCATGAGTTAAGCTGGTTAAACATTTCCTTTGGGTTTGGTTATGCTTTACAGAAAAAAGTAGACGAATTTGAGGGGAGAGAAACTGAAATCAGGAAAACAAGCAACCTACAGGAGGATCACTTTTTGTTCCCTGAAATCTAGGCCATGTTGCAAGTTATGCTCAAAATACGGTGTGTGAGAAACATAAAGATACAGTGTTTAAAAATTATGACTGGATAGCAGGATAACATACTGCATGATTGAAAATATATCAGAGTGTGGGAAGGAGTGAATAAAGAGACCCCAAATGGTATCTATTAGAAAGAATAAACACCTACAGAATTAAACATGTCTAGGGGCTTACGTTGCATCAGAAGGCATTGCTAGCCTAATGCTGAAATTTGTACATATTCACTTATTGCCTCCTTACAGACCAAATATTTGTGTCCTTTCAAAATTTCTGTATTGAAACTGATCCTCAATGTAAAGTTGTATGAATGTGGACTATTTTGGAGGGGATTAGATTTTGGAGTCTTCATGAATGGGGTCAGTGACCTTAAAAAAGAGGTCTTAGAAAGCTGCTTTGCATCTTCTGCCATGTGAGACTACAAGAAGTCACCATCTCTGAACCAGGAAGTGGGTCCTTTCTAGAAACCAAATCTGCCAACACCTTAAAGTCAGAATTCTCAGTCTCCAGAACTGTTAGAAATAAATTTTGCTGTTGCTGAAAAGACACACAAGCTAAAGTAATTTTCTATACCAGCCCAAATGAATTAAGACATTCCTCTACTAGGAATCACTCATTTCTCCAGGACCTAAAATCGAAAGAATTAATACCTATAAGGAAAGGCTCCTTTAAAACGTATCTTGCTGATAAGGTTTGTTAACCTGCTGACCATCACATACATAAATGTTTAAACATTGTTTCCCCTTATAAACAGCAAAAACATCAGAAATTTTATTTCATTAAATTTTAATATAATAAAAATATATTTTTTTAATAGTGCATTTGGCTTTTCCAAAGTAGGAGCTGATAAATTTTGAAAATCACATTGCCTAGGGCCTGCTTCTATTAGGTTTCGTTCCTCTAAGGCTTAGGGCTGACCTTATCTTCGCAGCAGCTCATCTAATAGATCTTGGGTGTCTTTCTCTAGTTTATCTCAAAACTTCACCGTAAAATGACTTTAGTTCATCATCTTCCCTTATCCAGCAGAACCACATTCTGTCAAGGGATTCTGCTTTTCCTGATGTGCTTAATGCCTACTGACAACAATAATTTTTCTTCTAAATGAATGAAAAGAGATAAAGAGGAAAAAACATTAAAAGAAACCCACAGGTTTTACTGATATTAAATCAAGGAACCAACTACAATTGCACTTACAGTGTTCAGAATCAAAATCAGATCTTGCATCTGCATACAATTTTTTCCTATTTGATGAGCAGCTTACTCTCTCATTACAATTGTAGTTTACCAGTTGTATTTACTGAGAGTCACAGAAAATTTAGCAACTAATACCTTGTACACAGAACTTATGAGTCCATATATCCCTTCACAATTAAAGTGCCCATGGTATAAATACCAGTTTGTAGTCAATTAATATTTATTAGCAGTTAGGTATTTAATTCTTGATAATTACTTGGTTTATAAAAAACTGTAATAAAAATCACAACATCACATCTACACTGTTACTAAGGGCATTATTTTCTGAATAACAAATGAAAATTATGCAAATTGGAGAAAATTAACTATAAAAGCACTGTACTGGAAGACTATCAGTTCTGTGGTGGAACAGTATTTTATTACAAGTCAGAAAAATATATTTGCTATCAGTAGTTGCATCAAAGAAGCTGCCGCTAATCTGTAGCAGTGATGCTACCATGCACTTCACTGTCCAGGTGGGGAGCTCACTGATGTGACTGAGTGAACGAGGAACACTTTCTATCACTTTTATTTCACTCCATTTGACTAAGTTTTTTGAAGAAAACAACGCCACTTACTTAACGCATGTACTATGTGTATGCAACTTAAAGTGCAAACATATTCATATTTCACTGTGTTTATTGTCAGAGGTAAAGATGTATAGATATGACATTAGATATTACTTTGTCCAATATGCTGAATCATAAGAATGCCCAATAAATGGGTACAACTTCATGAATTTGATGTTTTGGCAGGAGTAAGTTATGAATAAAATTTACTTAATTTTAGAGGGCCTATAGAAACCAGTGCTTTGGTTAAAATTAAGTACATTTTTCCAAGTAGATGCAGTCTTCTCATTCTCCTTTTAGTCCTTCTTCAATTGTTTTTGAGTGTGGCCTATCAGATGTCCCTCTCTCCCTCCTGACCTTTCTGTAATTCTTTTATCCTTCTTTCCTTCCACCATTCCTTTCATCTCTCTTTCTTTCCAATTCTCTTTTCCTTCTTCAAAGTAGTGTCAGATATCTGCTCTGAATTCAGCAACACAATGGGAACTGAGGATATAAAGATACGTATGTTTGCTGATTATTGTTTCCAGGGGACATTATTTTTGCCTTTCTTCCCACTTTGGACTTAAATTCTTTTCCCTACTTCTTATAATAGGACATCAAACTGTTGAACTTTTCCTTTTCAAATTTATTTACTTACTTAATTAACGAATTTATTTTGGTCCTGGGGATTGAACCTAGGTCATTGTGCATACCAAGAACACTGCAACTGAGCTATACCCCCAATCCCTACCCCATTCCAATTTGGATAAATAATTTCTTCTACCTTGTACCATTGAATTATATTAGAATACTTCCCACTATAATGTGAGGGTTCCAAATGGAATAACAATGCCCCTTGTAGGTAAATGTCCCCATTATTTTCAGCTACATAAGTCAAATGTAGACACTTGAAGGAGGCATTAACCTCTAGGAATTATGATCTTTTGAGTAAAATAATGAAGAATATTCTTAAGGACATGGGTCTTGGGGAAAAGACTCATGGATGCTGTTTTTAGTAGAGCTCGTGATTGCTTTTTTTTTTTAAGAGAGGGCCAGTGAGACAGAGAAAGAGAGAATCATTTTTTTTTTTTCAGTTTTTCATGTGATTTTCGTTGCTCCTACACTTCATTATATTTGTGGTGCTGGGGTTCGAACCTGCAACCTTGTACATGCCAGGCAAGTGCCATAACCTCGAGCCACCCCTTCAGCCCCTTATGATTGACTTTTAACATATAGATGGGACTAACAAGACCAGAGGAAAGAGAGGACCTGGAAAGCAGTCTGTTTTCTGGTTCATTCCCAATATAACAATTTACTAGTTACGTGAAGCCAAGAATCTCAGGTTCTTCATCTGACCTCAATAATGAGAATTAAGTCAATTACAATTCATAAATGTTAAAAGTCGATATTCCTATATTATAATTCTTAAGCTATTCATCTTGAAACTTGTCTTTATTAACTTCTCTGAAGTCTCATTTATTAGAAGGTGGATCCTTAACATGTATTACTTTTATATCCAGGAGTCTGCAATCCCTATTTTTGGCTAGTATGTATGGCTAAATAGTAATGCTGTGTTTGACCTGAATGATTCTACCTCGGAATAGCCAATTGTGAACATTTGTGTCCAGTTTCGTATTTCAGAGTAATAAAGTTTGTACCCTGAGATCAGCCATGGTGGAAATGTTTACTCCATGGAAATTAGTAAACATCACAAATTAAGGCTTTACTTTATTTTGTCTTTATACAAAGATTGTTCAGTCTTAATCAGTAAGTACTCCAATGTGAAAAAGTCCAAGCAGAAATTGAGGCATAACTCTCTTTCCTCTGTTCCTCATAACGGAATAAAATGCTACACATCCTGAGTTTGTGCTTCCTCATGGCTATGCCCTGAGGGAAATGCAACTCCAAATCCTTCTGAACCCTATTCTAACTCTGACCAAGGCAGCCCTAATGTTCCTATCAGCTGGTCTAAACTCTAATCAAATGTCTTCTTGAATATAATCCTCTTATTTTCCATTTATTTTTCCCCATATTTTTTATTGTTATACATTTCCTTTTTCTTAAAGCACTTACTTTCGAAAACTTGGATTTACTTTAGAAAAATTGCTATACATATTGTCTGTGCCCCTTTGAGATGTAAATTTTCTTCCAGTCTCTTGTGAGTTTTACAACAGAGTAAATTACAACAGAATAAAATCCCCTAAGACTTAGAAGTTACCATGTTGAGGGGTTGGGGATTTAGCTCAGTGGCAAAGCGCTTGCCTAGCACATGCAAGTCCCCGAGTTCGGTCCTCAGCCCTGAAAAAAAAAAAAAAGAAGAAGTTACCATGTTGAACACTGAATGCTGAACACAGTCATCAAGAAAGATAGTGCCTCTGTCCTGCCAGACTCCGAAGGAGGGCGAAAGTCTAACTTCTACAAGCACCATTTAGCAAACTCGGCTTCATCACACAGAGCCTCTCTATAGCCCTCAAGTACATTTCCACTAGCTCCGAAGCCCGCTAGCAGTTTTCCACTAGCTTACTCCATTGCTTAAAAACTCTCCTGTGTTTTAACAAATGTATATGCAGTCTCTCCCTTTTTATTGCAATGATCTTGAATAAAGTGTTTATTGTGCATTTAACTCAGTTGGCACAGTTTTTCTTTCTACTTCTCTAATTTCTTTGCAATATCAATTTGTGGAAAACCTGTTTAACCATGTTTCAAAAACCACTCCTGAGGTAGTTCTGAGGTGTCAAATTCTTTGGCTATTTATTAAACATTCTTCCCCACTTTGTCTCTATGGTAGAAAGAAGGTAGGGTATCTAATATTTACAGAGAAGCCACACTTAGTTATATTGGTGCCATTTAATATGGATTTATTTTAAATATAAAAGCACTGTAGTAGCCCTCACCACATCACACCTTTTGCAATCAAGGTTGAAACTATGACATGGAAAATTCCAGAAATAAAAAATTCAAAATTTTAAATTGCATGTCATTGTGAATAGCATTATGAAAGCTTAAGCTCTTCCACTCCATCCCTCTTGTGATATAAATCATGCCTTTGTCCAATGTATCCACACTCTACATACTACCTGCACAGTCACTTCAAAGCCTTCTTAGTTACCAGTTCACACTGTTTCTGTATTTCTAACATGATGTATATATAGGGTTTGATACTGTTCTCTGTTTCAGGCATCCACTGGGAGTCTTAGAACACATCCCCTTCAAGTAAGGGAAAGACAATTGTATTTGTAAACTACAGATTGAAAAAATATAAAGTTTCCTTTCAGTTCCTCAAACTTTTATCGGGTTCTGCAGGTCAAGTCACACAGCTGTGCTTTATGAGAGGCAACGAAGCATACCTATTTCAGCATCTTCTCTGGAGCAGTGAACTCCCTGCTCTTGCCCATAATTAGCACAAGTAAAACCAGAGCATTCCTGTTGTCAGGCACATTTGTATCTCCACATCTCCCTCAAGGGAGGCATAAAGGACCTGCCTAGTAGTACTTCCACGTATTTCAGTTGTGTACTTGTTGCCCTACCGATCACTTTAAAATGTAAATTTTCCCTTTAATGTTTGAAGATTTTGCCTGCTTCTCCTTTCTCATTAAATTATCCTTCCATCCCCATACCAAGTTGTGGATGTCAATTGCAGACCAGTTGCCAAAAAAGCTTTATAAAAGCTGCAAATGGCTTGTTCCCCCACCTCCCTGCTTTTTGCGAGTTGTGGCCTTCCTGGCTGAAACCTGCTTCTGCGCAGCTCAGACTGACAGCCGAGCTTGGCCCATGCATTTCACATATACAGGTCTCAGTCTCATGGTGGCATTAGAAATAGTCAATTCTTAAAACACTTGCTCTTTCCACTCCTGCCCTTAACAGGTGATTAGATATATAATTAGTGATCTCCAGAAGCATCTATTATCATCCCCAAACCATCTTGGGTTTTTAGGTGCCCTTAAATTATTCAGCATATTGGGGAAGAGCACAGGATCCAACTTTTCTAGTGAACTGTAGGTTTTATTTTTGCCTCATTTCCAGTCTACTTTGAATCTGCTGCCTCCAATCACACCTCCCTCGTGCCCCTACCACTTAAATCTTTGGCTGTCGTGATCAGAGACAGAGACTTAGGAAGCTTTGCTCTCAGTCTTCCAAACTTATTCTGGCTCTGGATTTTTAGAATCTCAAATTGCTTTTCTCCGTTGTGCTACTAAAATCGTTTCCCTGAAGCAATAAACATCCTACCACTCAGGTGTATAAATGGGAGAAAGGCCATGGTCTTATAGAAAAATTAAGAGATTCTGCTGATATTTTAAAATATATTGGCATCAACACTTTGCCTGCTAGAGTAGACTTTTTGGTGTAGATCCTATCCTATATTATCCTTAAGCAGAAGTCCATTTAAAAAAATATGAAAACCTTTGCCTTATCCATTTCTCCACTTTAACCATAAATTTAAAGAAAATTGATTTGCTTAGGAAATAAAAATAAAAGAAAACTACCCATGGATGAGTTCTATTTGAAACAAATACACATTTTTTTCAGAAGCGCTTTTGTATGCACAAATGTAAATTAAAATTTAAATCTGACACAGTCATTGTGGGACATTATTTGAAATGAACAAAGGGAATAAGCACTAAGCTCTCCCTTGAGTTCATACTGAGCAGAATACAGATTGGATTCTACCAAAACACAACCTTTTTCTTTCACAGTATACATCAATGTTGTTGAAAATATTATGTATTGTTTTATTAATGATGACATTTAAGTTAATGACATTTGTGAAATAAAATAGCTCTCTGAAACTTTATTTTAAAATAAATATGTAGTGTTTATCTGGTTATTTATTACTTATCCTATTAACTCTTACTGTTAAGAAATTAGCTAAGAGATTCTTCCCAAAATGTGAACTACCAATGTTTCAACAAAGGAAAGAACATGAAACATTTGCAAGCCTTTCTTGGGGATTAAAGACAAAGTCCTCACTGCTTCTCTCCATTTATGTCCTGAAACTTGTGATTCAGTGCAATAGAAATAATTGGAATGAAACCCAGCTGAGAGACAAGTCACCTCAGATTCTGTCAGGATTCTACCATCTCCCTCCAGTATCATCTTTAATTTTCTTTGCAATATTATAAATTTTGAGACCTGTTAATAGAATCTGCCAAATGCATTTTGTTGGGAAAGATATTCTGAGGTGGAATAAAAGTATGCTATTTAATCTTCTTGAATTTTGATTGATTTATTTTAATCTGGATTAACTAAAATGCCTGAAGAGTCTAAGAAATTGCATGAGATCTCATCTCAGAGAAAGTTCTTCCCATACATAAAATCGCATTGCAATTAGGAAGCCAGGGAAGGAATTTTAATTCAATAGTCTTAAAGCTGAGAAAAGATTAACGAATATTTGTAGTCTCATAAAATTGTCAATCTTTTGTGGCTTTCTCTTAAGTCTCACTCAAAGCAAGATTCTGTATTGCTAATACATACCCCTGGTAATTTAAAGCACTTACCTAATTTTTCTTCAAATAATATTCATTGGTAAAAATAAAACCTGATTTTCTCTTATCATTTTTTTCTACCAAATTTGCACTTTGCTTTGAAGGTTTATGGGATACTTCAAAAATAAGTAAGCCTTTTTTAAAGAAGTTAAATCTAAATACATTTTTTTTACTAATAAGTTGAGAAGGTATGCTTGGTGTAGGTTGAATCAAAATACAGGCTACGTGGAACATTTGCAAAGCACTTTATGCCTTTGAGAATAACTAATAAGGAAAAGTAGTCATCTGTTGGAGCAGAAGGAACAGAGTTCTAATAGAGAACAGGGTGATTATTAATGGCAGGTGGCATAGTTTATATATAAAGACACCAGGGATAGCAAAAACAAAGATATTTGTATTAAATTCTCAGATCAAAGTGTATAAAAACAAACATGCTAATTTGAGTTACTTTGTAGTACATTAATAGGTGAATAATAGCAAAAATTTATCTCACTAGCAATGGTTAATGATTTTCCTGAGCTACAATTAATAGGCCACCTACTGATTAATAAAATATAGGCCAAGCACTGTGGTGGTACATTACCTCAGTAATTACTTAAGTTCCACCAAATTTTCTCATCCTTTAAATGTTCCCAGGGCCTGGCACTGGCTCTGGCACCTAGTAGGTAGGCATTAGTCAATTGTTACTGAACGAATGAGCACCTACCTTATTAATAAATAGATATGAATAGGATTAATAGAGATAAAATGACATCATGTCAATAAAGTTTTAATGATGTAAGTGCTATTTATTACATAGTAACCACCACATATTAGCTTCTTTCTCCATTTTTTCTTTCCCTTTTCATTTTATTTATCTATTTACTTATTTATTTTAATGTATCAGGGATTGAACCCAGGAGTACTAACCACTGAGCCACATCTTTAGGGGATTGATTTCCTTCTTTATAATTAAAGAAATTGATGTTGTTAGATTCAATATCAATTAATTTATTTCCACAAAGACAGATTTGTAACAATTGGCCCTACACTGTCACAGTATTTATTAGTGATATCCATGTACCTAGCTCACAGATCTGCAGGCCAGCTAAGGATCAGCCGATCAAGACCAGACAATTCTTTATGTGCATCTGCTGCACACGTCTTTAATTCTCATTCTGGGCAAGTCCAGGCATACCCTCTTCATGTTTTCAGAAATAAAACAGACACAATAGCATAAAAAATTAAGGCTATGATCATGTCACTTGTGTAATATTCCATTAACCAAAGCAGAAAAGTGCCAAAACCAAAAGCAAGGGCTAGTAATTACCTCCTGCCTCCTTCGTGGGAGGAGGAATTGTCAAGCCCTGTGGCAAAGAATGTAGGTCACCATAAAGATTTGAGGACCTCATTGCAATGCTCTTAAAAGTGCTAAGATTCCTTTTGCTCAAGCTCCTTGTGATTTTCTTCCCATTTACATTTCACTGGCTGAGTCACTCTTGCTCATTTTCTCTCTTAATGGTTTTCAAATTGCCTAGAGGAAACAGGGTTTCAGTGGAGAACAGACACCTTAGGTCAGTTAGGCATTATGTTCCTAAGTGTGTGTTAATCTTTTCCTTCCTTAAACATTTTTTTTCTTTTTTATTGGTGCCTTATATTTGTACATAATGATGGATTTGTTGTCACATACTCATAGATGCACACAATACAGCAATACAATTTGGCCAGTATCCTCTGGTCCAGGACACTTCACCCACATACCTACTCCTGTCCCCTGTCCCTTCCTCTCTTTCTGGGTCATGTATTTCTTTAAAATACCCAAGTATAATGACATAATTCATATATAGATTAGATAGATAGATAGATAGATAGATAGATGATAGATAGATAGATAGATGATAGATAGATAGATAGATGATAGATATTAATGCATTATAGTTTTACAGAATACTGGGATTATTTGTCACATATTCCTAGATACACACACTTAAGCAATTCAATTTGTTCAATATCCCCATTACACATCCCTCTACAACCCTCCTCCTGTCCCCTGATCCCTTGCCTTTCTTTTGGGTCCTATATTGTTCCTAAAAAACCCAAATACAGTGGCTTAATTCTTATACCTATGAAGAGCATTTTATAGGTATAAGAATTATAGGTATAAAAGAGAATTATAGGTATAAAAGAATTATAGGTATAAAAATATAGTATATATATATATACTATAGTCATATATATATGACTATAGTATATACAGTGACATTTATAACTGCTTGGAACGTACCTTGCTTTATCTCAGTTCCAACATTTCCCCTTCTCCTCCTTTTTATCATCTCTTGTTATTCTTCAAAATATGATAATGGGATCAAACATTTATGTTTTTGTACAGGTGTCCAGCATAGCTTGTTCAAATACCTTATGGATATCTTGAAACTGTATCTCATAAATATTAATATATTGCATTTTTGTTCTATGGATCTAATACATGAGTTTGTCTACCTTACTCCTAAGATTGGATTTAGGTCCAGCCTCCACAAATGAGGGATACCATTCGGCCTTTGACTCTCTGTGTTTGGCTAACTTCGCTCAGCATGATTTCTTCCAAGGCCTTCCATTTACCTTCAATAGATGTAATATCATTGTTTCTAATAGCTGAGTAGAACTCTCTCTCTCTCTACATATATATATATATACATATATATATGTATATATATATATATAGATAGATGGATAGATATATCAGAATTTTTGGATCCATTCAGCCAGTGAGGGGCATCTGGGTTAGTTCCATAATTTAGCTACTGTAAATTGAGCTGATCCGAACATGGATTTTGCTGTATCACTGTAATATGCTGATTCTAACTCCTCTGGAAAAATGCCCAGAAGAGGGATAGCTGCATCTTATAGTGGATTCAACTCTAATTTTTTGAGGAGTTTCCACACTGCTTTCCAGAGCAGCTGGACCAGTCTGCAATTCCACCAACAGTGTTCCTATCTCCCCACAACCCCTCTAGCATTTGTTATTGCTTGTATTCTTCGTCTTTGCCAGTCTGACTGGAGTGAGGTGAAATCTTAAGGTAGTTTTGATTTGTATTTCTCTGATTGCTAGTAATTTAGAGCACTTTCTCATGTATTCATTGACATGCTCAATTTCCTCTGTTGAGAAGTTTTTTCTGGCTCTCTGACCCTTTTATTGATTGTATTGCTTGTGTTTTTGTTATTGAGTTTTTTGAGTTCTAGTGACATAACTCTTGTACCTACGAAAAACATTTATATATATATATATATATATATATATATATATATATATATATATAAAATAGCAAATATAGTAGCATACTTATAAATACTTAGAATGTACCTTATTTTAACTCAGTTTCAACATTTTCCCTTCTCCTCCCTTTCTGTCATGCCTTGTTCTTTTCAGATATTGTTAACAGTAGGATTAAACATTTATATTTTTAAGCACCATAGCTGACTCTAATTCTGTCCCCAGTATCTTCTCTCCCCATCTCCTTTCTCTTCCCTTTACTGGTCTTTCTGTTGTTTACTAAATGGCTTTCCCCACTGTTTTTAGTGACTTGTAGCGTTATATATTAATGAGATTCACTGTATTATATTCATATTTGGCCATGAGCAAATTGTGTCTGATTCCTTCCATTAACTTTGCTTATTTCCTTCCTCCTTCCTCTATTTCCTTCCCTTGACTACTCCTGTGTTCTTGTCTTTATTTTGGGTTGGCTTCCACATACCAGAGAGAGCATTTGAATTTTGGTGTTTTCAGATTGGTTTATTTCAATTAGCATGATATCCTCCAGTTTCATCCATTTGACAGCAAATGACATAATATCATTCTTCCTTGCAGCTGAATAATACTCCATTGTGTGCATATGCCACAATTTCTTTATCCATTCATCAGTTGAAGATCACCTTGGTTGGTTTCACAGCTTAGATATTATGCATTGAGCTGCTATGAACATTGATGTGATTGCATCCCTGTAATAAGATTTTTTTAAGTCTTTTGATTATATACCAAGGAGTGGGGTAGCTGGGTCAAATGGTGGATCCATTCCTGGTTTTTTGAGGAATCCACAAATTGCTTTCCACAGGGCATATACCAGTTTGCAGTCCCACCACAATGTGTACGTACAACTTTTCCCCACATACCTGACAATATTTGTTGTTTGTACTCTTGATTATTATCATTCTAACTGGGGTGAGGTGAAATCTCAATGTAGGTTTAATTTGCATTTCTCTAATTGCTATATATATATATATATATATATATATATATATATATATATATATATATCTGTTGACCATTTGTAATCCTTCATATGAAAACTGTCTGTTTAGTTCTTCTGCTCATTTATTGAATGTGTTATTTGGTTGTTTTTGGTGTCAAGTTTTTGAGTTCTTTGTGTATCCTGGATATTAATGCTGTGTCTGAGGTGTAGGGGGCAAAATTTTTTCCCTATTCCATAGGTTCTCTTTTCACATTCTTAATTATTTCCCTGCTGTTCAGAAGCTTTTCAATTTGATGCCCTCCTATTTATTGTGTTTTCCTTTTACTTCTTGCACTTTGGGGGTCTTGTTTAGGAAGTCAAATCCTCAGACAACATATTGGAGTGTTGGACCTGCATTTCTTCTAGTAGGTGCAGGTTTTCTGGCCTAATTCCTAGGTTTTTTATCCACTTTGAGTTGAGTTTTGTGTAGGATAAGAGATAGAGATTGAGATTCATTTTATTACATGTGGATTCATAATTTATCCACCACCATTTGTTAACGATATTGTCTTTTCTCAAGGTTTTTTGGTCCTTTGTCAATTATGAGGTAACTGCTTTCATGTGAGTTTGTCTCTGTGTCTTCTATTTCATTGATCTTCATGTATATTTTGGTACAAGTACCATGTTATTTTTTTATTATAGCTCTGTAGTATAATTTGAAGTCTGGTATTGTGATTCCTCCAGCTTCACTTTTCTCACTAAGAATTGCTCTTGCTATTCTGGGTCTATTATTTTTCCAAATGAATTTCATGACTGCCTTTTGTAATTCTGTGAAGAAGGTCATTGGAATTTTGCTGGGCATTACTTTGAATCTGAATAGTGCTTTAGGAAATGAAACCATTTTGATTATATTAATTTTCCCTATTTTAAAAGTTGATTTTTCAAAAAGATAAAAAAAATCAATAAATCATTAGCCACACTAATCAAAAAGAAGAGAAAAAAATCTCATATCATTAAAATCTGGAATGAAAAAGGAAATATTACCACTGATACTTCCGAAATCCAAAGGATCATCAGAAGCTATTTTAAAAACTTATAGTCCAATAAGCTATATAACCTTGAAGATATTGAAAAATTCCTAGAGAAGTACAAACCACCCAAATTGAACCAGGTGGAAATAGAAAACTTAAATAGAAAAATTACTAGTGATAAAATAGAAACAGCCAACAAAAGCCTTCCAACAAAGAAAATCCCAAGACCAGATGGTTCTTCAGCTGAATTCTAGCAGACCTTTAAAGATTTCATACCAATCCTCCTCAAGTTATTCCACACAATAGAAAAGGAGGGAAATGTACCAAACTATTTCTGTGAAACCTGTAGCACTCTGGTACCAAAACCTGACAAAGACAAATTAAGGAAAGAAAACTTCATACCAATATCCTTGATGAACTTAGATGCAGAAATACAGTAAAAAGATGGTACACCATGACACAGTGGGATTCATCCCTGGGATGCAGGGCTGGTTCAATATGCATAAGTCAATAAATGCAATTCACCACATAAATAGACTTAAAAATAAGAATCATATGATTATTTCAATAGATTCAGAAAAAAAATCATTTGACAAGGTACAACATCGATTCATGTGTAACACACTAGAAAAGATAGGAATGGAAGGAACTTACTTCAACATGGTAAAAGCCATTATGACAAACCTAAGGAGAACATTATTCTGAATGGTGAAAAATCGAAAGTATTTCCTCAGAAAACAGGAACTAGGCAAGGATGACCATTGTCATTTTATTTTTCTCATGGAAGAATACTTTTATTTCTTTGTGTCACACTACAGTTTAGTATAAATCTCTTTTGTAGTTATTGTATTACATCATAGTTTCAAATGATTTTTTTATTTTGGCATAGTCTTTCATATTGGAGGGAATTTTGCTTACATATTCATGAATACATGGATATTGACATAGTGAGATAGTAAATTAAGACAGCTCCTAGACCAGGATCTACTCACCTTCGTCTATTCCTCAAACTCATGTCTCCTCTGAAACCCACCATACTATAGTTTGAAATGAACATATACATGTATAATAATTGTTGACTTTTCTGAGTTTCTCTGCCTGCCTGTATATAGCTAGGCTTCTAAATGGAGTTGAGTGTTACCTGATGAATTAATAACCCTCCTTGTCAGTTCCTCCCAATTCTCCTTCCCTCAATTGTCCCCACCCCCAGCTTCATAGGAATGGTTCCCCCAGCTTATGTGAATTTTCAACTATGGTGAATTTATTACTTAAACTCACCTATCATCCTGTCATAAGTTTTACACTAACTTCCACATAGGAGAGAAAACATTTGGCCCATAAGTCTCTGAGTTTGAGATATTTCACTCGCATATTTTTTTTTTCATTTGCATCCATATGGCTACAAAAGGCATGATATCATTTTCTCTAATAGCGGAGTAGAACCCATTGTGTGTATATATACTACATTTTTTTAATCCATTCATCCAGCGAGGGGCATCTGATAAGTTCCATAATTTAGCTATTGTGAATTGAGCTGCTTTAAGCATTGATATAGCTGTGTCTTTGTAGTACGCTGATTCTAGGTCTTTTGGGAAAATACCCAGGAGTGAGGTAATTGGGTAGTAAAGTAATTCTTTCTCTAGTGTTTTGAGGATTCTCCACACTGCTTTCCAGAATTACTGTACAAGTTTGCAGTCCCACCAATAGTGTGTTAATGTTCATTTCTCCCCACAATCCCTCCAGCATCTGTTATTGTTCATATTTTTCATTTTTGCCACTCTCACTTGAGTGAGATGGAATCTCAGTGAAGTTTTGATTTATATTTCTCTGATTGCAAGTGATGTAGAACATTTTCTTATATACTTATTGACTTTCTGGGCTTCCCCTGTTGAGAAGTTTCTATTTAGTTCCCTAATCCATTTATTTATTAGATTATTTGTGGTTTTGGTATTCGATTTTTTTAGTTTTTTGTATATTCTGCATATGAGTCCCTTTTCAGAGGTTTAGCAAGCAAAGATTTTCTCCCATGCTGTAGGTTCTCTATTGATACTCTTGACTAAATATTTAGTTGAACAGAAGCTTTGAAGCTTAATGGTATCCCATTCAATGACTCTTGGCTCTAATCCTTGAGCTATGAGAGTCTTGTTGAGGAAGGAAGTACCTACGCTGATGTCATGGAGTATTGATCTTTTTTTTTTCTTCTAGCAATTTTATAGTTGCTGGTTTGAATACTAATTCTTTAACTCATTTCCATTTGATTTTTGTGCATTGTAAGAGATAGGGATCTAATTTCAGTTGTCTGCACATAGCTGTCCAGCACTATTTGTTGAACAGGCTATCTTTCTTCCAAATTATATTTTTGTCCTCTTTGTCAAACATCAGATGGTTAGAGACTTGTGGATTTGTCTCAGTATCTTCTATTCTGTTCCTTTGGTCTTCAAGTCCATTTTGATACCAATACTATGCTGTTTCTGTTACTATATCCCTATGATATAATTTCAGGTCAGGTATTGTGATACCGTCTCCTTCCTCTTTCTTGCTTTTTATTGTGATACCTCCCATTTCTTCTTTGTTTCTTTTTTTATGTTCAATAGTTTTCATGGTAGAGTTCATCCATATCATTTGTTAGATTAATGCCCAAGTATTTTAGTCTTTTTGATGTTATTGTGATTGGGACAGATTGCTGGATTTCCTCTTTGGCAGAATTGCTGCTGGAGTATAGGAAAGCTATTGATTTATGAGTGTTGATCTTGTAACCAGACGCTTTGCTAAATTCATTTATAAATTCTAATAGTCTTCTGATAGAGCTTTTTGGGTATGTTATGTAATGTCATCAGCAAATAGAGATAGCTTAACTTCTCTTTCCTGATTAGAGTTTCTTTGATTGCCCTCTCTTGTCTGATAGCTCTGACTAGGGTTTAAAGGACTGTATTGAACAAGAAGGATGAGACTGGACAACCTTGTCTTGTGCCCGAATTTAACGGGAATGATTTCAGATTTTCACCATTAAGTATAATGTTGGCTACGGGTTTGTCATCAATTACTCTCACATAATTAAAATATCTTCCTTTGATCCTTAACTTCTCCAGAGTTTTGAACATAAATGAGTATTGAATTTTATCAAAGACATTTTCGGCATCAATTGAGATGATCATATGGTTTTTGAGGATGGCCACTTTCACCACTCTTATTTAACATGGTCCTTGAAACTCTAGCCAGAGCAACTAGGCAAGAAAAGGAAATTGAAGAGGTACAAATAGGCAAATAAAAGCTGAAACTATCACTGTTTGCTGATGACATGATTATATATTTAGAAGATCCAAGAAACTCCACTAGAAGACTTATACACCTCATAAATGAATTCAAAAAGTAGCAGGATACAAAAATCAATTGTATCCCTTTATTCCAATGATGAACATACTGAGAAAGAAATTAGGAAAATTAATCCACTCACAATAACCTAAAAAAAAATGAATAAAATATGTGGGAATTAATCTAACAAAAGAAGTGAAGGACCTTTCACATTTTATTCCAGAAGATGATATTGAAGGACCACCTCATAGGAGGTGGGATTCTACCTTATCTTCATTATAAATATGATTTCAGAGTTCATACACATGTGAGTCTTTTGTTAGAATCATGGGAAAGAATGAATGTACTATACACGTAACATAAGGGCTTTGGTCTGAAAAGAGTGAAAATGGGTTATGGGGATGGGGATAGAGTTATTGGCAAATGCATGGGGCATTTCTGTCAATTAACAACAAATATCTGCTTAGATCTCACTTGAATCTCTAATATTTAATTCCAATGTTTAACTTCCTCCCTTTCCTCAACAGCTGTTAGCAAACTGCCTATGTTCTGAAAATTATATTCCTTGTTATTTCTACCTATTTCAACTTTGCATTTTTTTGCTTGTATTTTTAAAACTGTAGAAATAGGAAGTGTTCTGTAGAAATATTTGAGCAATGCAAAAAATATATGACACAGTATATTAAAGTCATTTTCTTAATGGTGTTCTTCTACCAAATAGTCACTTGGGCTTATTTATTTTAAGAATTTTCACTGACAATCAATAGGGAATCCAATTAAAATCATAAATAATGAAAAGGGGTAAAGATTACAGATTTGGGATAAAGATTACAGATTGTAATGCTGGTGGAGGTCACTAGTAAGCTTACATTATTCTCAGCTATCAGGCTTAACTGGGAGATTGTTTAGGACAGGAGTATTTCTGTTTATGTAAAAGAAGAAGGAGACTTTTAATAAAAAGTTAATTATAAGAAAAGTTAATTCAAACAAATAGGTCACTGATATAGACAGCACATATTACAATTATAGTAAAGGCGTTTCCAACAAATTTTCCTACTGCTTAACATGAAAAAAACCTTAACTTGATAAAAGTATTGGAGATAAAAATAATAAGAACTATAAAAAGGCTTATGACTTAACTCATCAAAGGAATTTGTAGAATTAGTATAAGTAATCTAAAAGTAACTAGAATCATTGCCTTTTGTGTAGAAATTAGCACTTGAATTTTGACATTTATAACCTCAATATGGCTATACACATCTGGTACACTTTGGGCAAGTTTGTCCCTCAAAGGTATGTATGCTGATGGCTATTTTCAATATAACAGTATTGAAGTGGTGGGGACTTAGGAAAGGCGAATAGGTCATAGGGCCATAACCCTTGCTTAGAAGGGATTAGGCCTGCCTCTCTGGAGCAGGTTTGTCTTATGGGACTGGATTTGTTATGAAGAGAATGAGTTGTCATAAATTGAGTTTGGCCTTCACAACTTCCTATTTTGCTTCCTATTTCTTGCACACATGCTCCAGCCAACATTCCCACATATCACTCTTCCATATGTTCTAAAAGTGATGCCATCCATCATGTTGTGATACAGCTAGAGGGGCTTTACTATATACCAGCACCAAGCTGTTTAAACTTTCTGGCCACACAAATCATGAGCAAAATAAACCTCTTTACATATTACCCAATGTTAGATATTCTGCCACAGCAACACAAACCTGAGTGAGATAGCTTTTCATGGGCTGGATCACGTAGACTGATGCTAATGGAGATAGAAGTCATGATCATTGCTTTGGTCAACAAAGTAGAAGATTTATTAATGTTTAACACCAGCAGCACTTATGATGATGTTAGAAATAATCTCCTTGGTCAGCAGCAGTGGCTCCTAAGGTCGCTATAACAGCTTTTACTTTGAGGTAAATGAAAGCAATGATTCCAACTGACTAATACACTAAAGGGAGAGTCTATTGGGGCAGTGGCTATGAATCTGAGAAGTTCTACATTTGTAAGATCTTAACATATGCTACTTTTAATTATGTAAAAGACAAGAAAAAAATAAATTCTAGTAATTTTACAGCCTTGACATTAGCAGATCAATGACAGTATATATGTGACTGGGCCAAAAGAGACCACTGATTTTGCCTACCCTCCCTTATCTGTAGGGGTCACTTACAGTGAAAAAAATCAAGTCCGCTAATCCCACAAAGCTTATTATGCAAAAGAAAGAATAAATAAATAAAATAAAAAATAAATAAAACCACCAAAAAATCCAAACAAACCAAAAATAGACAATTTGATACCCTCCAGGAAAATGATAAAACTTACTGTGTGCTGAATGATTGTATCCCACTCTCAACTCCCAAATTCATATTTTGAAGTCCCAGTTTATTCGGTATTTGGGGGTGGATCCTGGGAGGTAATTAGATCAACAAGACAGAACCTTAATAAATGGAATAACTGCCTTTGTAAGAAAAAAACACAAAACAAAATATCTTTCTCCATTATGTGAGAACACAGCAAGAGGGCAGCTGTGTGTAAACCAAGAAGAGTGGCCTCACCAGGAACCTAACTGCTGAGCACCTCGATCTTGAATTTGACAGACTCTTAGGGTAGTAAGTGCTTGTTGTTTAAGTTGTCAATCTGTGGTTTTCTCTTAAAACAGACTGAACTAATATTAACTCTAATTAACTGAGTCCCAAATTGAAACAAAATGAGAGATTGACAATAACACCACTACTCCTATTTAGCATCTGGAGTCAATTCTCATTTTGGAAAATTTGTATTTGATGAGACTTTGCAGAAGAATTTTCTGGAAATGATAGTGTTTTCATTCTGTAATGCTTGTAAGTAAACCAGCTTGAAGAGTTCCACTGAACTTTTACCATTGCAAATGCTGTACCCAACCCAACTTCCATTGGGGCAATTTCTTACAGGGCTCATTTTTTTCAGGTGCTGGACAGCTATAATTTCTATAAAACTCTTGTAAAAATTGACACCCAGATCTTATTGGCTATGGAATTTGTGCTTTTTTTTTTTTTTTTTTTTTAAGAGAGTGAGGGGCTGGAGCGGTGTCTCAGCGGTTTCGGCGCTTGCCTGGCAAGCACGAGGACCCAGGTTCAAATCCCAGCACCACATACACAACTGAGTGTTGGAGCAACTAAGGCCATGTGAAAAACTAAATAAAGTTGTTTTTTTCTCTGTCTCCCTCACTGTCCCTCTCTCTTAAAAAAAATAAAAAAGAGAGAGTGAGAGGGACAGTGAGTGAGAGAGAGAGAGAAAAAAGAAGCAATTTTATTTAGTTTTTCATCTGGTTTTTGCTGCTCTGACACTTAAAGTGTATATGGTGCTGGGGTTTGAACCTAGGTCCTTGGGCATGACTAGCAAGAACCTTAATCACTGAGCCAGTGCTCCAACTCCAGAATCTATGCTCTTTTTAACTAGTATAAGAATAAAGGATGATGAGGTAATGGGATTTCATCACTGAAAGAGAAAATGACAATATGTTTCAACAAAACTCTCAAGCCCCAGTATATCTTTTTGTGGAATCATTGGAAGATAAAGGATTCTTGTCTGTCTTGCATTACAAACTGACAGCTTTTTAATTTTCTCCTTTTCTCAATAAAGTCTAAGGTCACTATAACAGCTCAATCCATATACAATTTCAAGGAATTTATCTCAAGTTCTAGTGTAAGACAAATGTTGACTAAAAACAATCTTAGCTTTCACAACACTGAAGACATATTTCTGTTGTGGTAGTCGTTATTGCTAATCCAGACAATATCCATTTCTCCATCCTCCCACCTTGAGACATTTTAGCTTGTTTCAATGGGAGCATTTCTGATCCCAGGAGATAAGTTTTATTGGTGTGTACTGACTTATAGAATCTCAGTGTTCCTTGTCAAGGATCCTGAACCCACATTTTATCTAAAAAGGGAGACTTACTTGAGAACTTTTTAAAACATCAAGTTTTAACTTATGAATGAAAGGAAGGACAGCATTAGAGAAAGGCCCTTTATGATATCACCCAATTCCTTTCTGCCTGGGTGTTACTATTTAAGAATATGATGCTAAGTACTATAATAGCCAACACCTGATAATGACAGCAATTGGGAAGAATTTAGATTCTCATTTTCCAACTGATAAACCAGTCTCTTTTAGACTTTATAAAATGAGGAATAAGTTAACATAATTATTGTCACCAGAAATTAATATATTTATTGTTTAAGTACTATTTTACCTGAAAATGAGAAATTCCAAATGAATTAACAGCTCCAAACAGAAAACCCACCCAGTGACTATAATTTCATAAAGATTATTATATATAAGAATTCTTTCAATATTTATAAACTGAATTTGAAAATTTGTAATAAAAATGAAAGAAAAGGAATTTAAAGGTAAGGAAATTTAAAACAATAGTAAAGGTATAATTTTTTCTTAGATTTTAAAATAATAAAGGTAATAAAAATAGGATATTATCATTTCCACCTTATGTTATAAAAGAAAAATTGAGATGTTTCAAAACTAGTGATTTATAGTGCTATGATTGGACCCAAAAGAGTCATCGAATTATCCAAGGGAGATTGGTAAGTATTAGCTGAGTTCTGTTCTCAGAATCTGATCAGGCTGACATGAAGAGGCCAACCAAGGGACACGATCCCTTTGGATGCTAGAAGTCCTCTAATAAGCTAATTCAGATTGTTGGTGGAAGAACTTCCTTGTTGTTTTAGAGCTGACCTCCCTGTATTCTTGTGTATCTGATGGGGGCTGCTCTAAGCTCTAAGAGGTCCTCTCACAACATATAACTTCTTCAAGGCCAGCAAGGGCATGCACCTCTGCCCTATTAAAGCCTCTTTAAGAGCTAACCACCTTATTTACATTTAAAAAATTCTCATTTATAGGAATGATACTTATAGGTCCCACAACTAATATAAAAAAGGGGTGGGGGTAATCAGTGCAGATGCACTGGGGTCTAGAAATCTTGGAGGCCATTTTGGTATTCTATCCACCACAGTGTTATCTTTATCATGCAAACAAAGAAGGCTCAGAATATTAACTTGGACAAGTCACATGACCAATGAACTCAGTGGCTTTATTACATCTTTAGTCTCCCTGAATCTTAAGCCTATACTGTTTGGATATGTATTTTTTTCTTGGAAAACTTTACTAACATATAATTTTAACTCTATAGAAAAAAGTTTCCTATAGTTACCAATTTTGGTAATAATTCCAGAAGCAATTTATGGATTGCTTCTTGAATTCAGTACTCTTTTTATGTTGAATACTGCCAATTTATTTTTAATTTACATTGATATATGTTATAACTTCATAATTTCCTTTATGTATTCAAATTCCCATAATATGGTTTTTCAATAGAAATGAGGATTTTCAATTGTGAATTTTATTGTACATAAGTTACCAAAAACCTATATTTCATATTTAGGTGTTTCTTATATTTATTAACCTAGTTTCAAGATATTATCTACACTCTATTTTTAAGAAAACTTTAACATGTATTCAAATGTGGAGGCATGACAATAAACTGGTTAGTAAACAGGTCTGGATTGAAATTTTCACTGTCTACTCACAAAGTTTGTCATCTTGCTAAATTATTCTTATAGCGTATTCGTTATCAGTAATATACCATTGCAATAGGGAAGAGTCTCAACTTTAATTTATGCAGAGGTGACTGGGCATTTTAAAGGAAGAATGGGGGAATAGG
>PVKS010004612.1:0-91596 GCA_004027875.1 Aplodontia rufa
TTTACACAGCAATTAGAAACAATGATATTGCAGCCTTTGAAGGTAAATGGATGGCTATGGAAGAAATTATGCTGAGTAAAATCAGCTTAACCCAGAGAACTAATGGTCAATTGTCTCCACTCATCTTTGGAGGTTGGGACAGACCCTGGACAGTGAGAAAGTTGGCTTATTATCATGTGTTAAATCCAGATAAGATGTAATGCTATACAACATAATCCTTTTTAAGAGATATTGTGGGAAGGGGAAGGGAGGGATAAGGGTGGGTAATTGGGGGGGCACTCCTGGGGGTAATTGTAATATCCAGAATCTATGCACATTTTATATTATTTTGTTAAAAACTTGTATGGTTGTTCAAAAATAAAAAATAAATAAAAATGATTATTACATAAAAATTGACTTTTTTAGAGGAAAATACAATTTTTTTGTTTATTTTTTCATTGCTGGAGATCAGACTGAGGCCTCCCACAAGTGAAGCAAGCACTGTTCCACTGAATTATATTCCCAAACTTGCCATCAGCTGTGCATTTTCTTAATTACAAAAATATTAGAATGCATGTATATGTTGATATCTTTATTAATTATTTACTCTTTCTTGACTATAATTACATCCTATATTTGTTATATGGGGATCTTGAAAGACTATCAATTTACTAACTTTTTTTTTTTTTAAAGAGAGAGGTGAGAGTCAATTTTATTTAGTTTTTCATGTGGCTTTCATTGCTCCAAGAGACTTCGTTATGTACGTGATGCTGGGGTTTGCACCCACATACTTGTGCATGCCAGGCAAGCACCTTAACCACTGAGCCACTGCTCCAGCCCCAATTTACTAATATTATTCTATGCAACAATTATATTAACCACTTGACTGTCCTATGTATTAACAATTTTTTTATTAGTTCAACATAGTGTTTCATATATTGAAAGGATTCGTTGCTATGCATTCATGCAAATATACAGAATGACAAAGTAACTTAAACCCAATCTTTGTCAGGAGCTCATCCTCTTCACTCACTCACTGGTTTTTTGTCTCCTTTGAAATCCTCCATGTTATAATGACAAATTTTTACGTGGCATGTTGTTGGCTTTAATTTGGATGTGATGCTGACTTTGAAACATATTAGTTTCAAGTGCTGTGTATTAAGACATAACAATGCCTGTTATTTTTCTATTATTTCTAATTTCAGACAGTTCTTTGTAATCTAGACTAATAGCTTTTTAATAGCAGCACTGAAACCTGTGTCATCTGTGAATTAACTTTATTCACGTTTTCAAAAATTATGCTGCTGGAACTTCAGTGGCGATAACTTTTTAGTGTTTTCACATTCTATAGTCGTCTCAGTCCTTCTGCACTCCAACACTGTGCTCAGTGATTTGATTGCCACAGTAGTTTGACAAGAAATGTCTTTATTTCCTAACTGATAGTGATTGGCATTTATTTTGTTATCACATTAAGAATAAGAGTCAACACACAGGATTGCTGTGTGCAGTATTTTACTATACTATCGAACAGATGACAGACTCCTGGTGTTTACTTTTAATCTATAACTTCTGCTGAAGTCACCAAACAAAATCATCACTCTTAGTTATCTCATCTTATCTCAAGTCAATCCTGTAGCTGTCAAGTTTTATCCTCTAGAAACAATCTGATTAGTACAAATCAAGATTTTACATACTACAATGACATCTTTTAATTTTTACTCCCTTGATACAGTGACATAGGTTATTCAAATTAAGTGCAAATAAAAAAGTCCTCTCATAATCACAACTTTTTATATCAAAGTAACATAGAGTGCTAAATATTAAGCACCGAGAAAAGCTAAAATGCCTAGAATTTTCCATTTCCTAATGTATTAAAAAATATATGCTATATGTTTCTTGCTTGCAAAGATTACACATTGCTCAACACTCTTTCTTTGTATTAGAAAATCTGGGGATGGAGGATGAGGCTGAAAGAAAAAGAAATTACTTATAGTGTGACAGTGTGCCCTGGGTTTAATCGCCATCATTGCAAAAACAAAAACAAACAAACAAACACCTCTTTATTTAAAAAAGAACAACTAAAAAGTCCAGCTATTCTTGACTCTGCTTTCCTGCTTCCCAAGATGTTAGGGTCAACTGGATGCTGAGTCATCAATGTTGAATTAAAGGCATGGGAAAAGAGAAATTATTCATGTCATTATCTATATTTTGGCAGAGACAACAGCATGGAGTGCTTGTAGAGTCTGTTTACTTCCAGATCTGACTGTCTCTCTCTAATTTTATAAGGCCTGATAGCCTTTCCCATTAGTTTTCACATAGTTAAGCTAACTAAAATCATTTTCTAATGTTTGCAATAAAGCAATCCGATTATTAGAAAAATACATATAATTAACTTGATTATTGTGTCAGAAATACTATTCAAGAAAGAATCTAATATTTTGATTTTTTGTTTTCAAAGAGGAAAAATTAACTTACACTATAGACTTTAAAATATTTGTGTGGTTGCATACTGTGAAGAAAACATATTATTCAACATCTGCTCTTTTGGATGATTTTGCTTATGTCTTATTTCTTATACACCATGTCACATACATGCCTAAGATTCCTTAATGTTATTCACTTTTAGTTCACAAAAGAGACAAGTCAACCTACCTCAATAAAAATACATTTTTTACATGCCAAATATTATTAGAATCACATGTATCTTTCTTGAATAACAGATGATTTAAAATGACATACTGAACCAAAGAAATTTTGCAACACATTTGCTATGGGTTCTTTTATTTGAACAAAATATATGCCGCAAAATATTATTATTAGGATTACTTGGCACATTTACTTTGAAAAGCTATGTAATACCCAGATTTTTCCTCTGGAATTTAATATGAATATACATCTCAGAAAGAACATATGGAGATTAATTTGTGCTTTTGCCAATTCCCTCCAAAATCTAAATTTCACAGTAATGAGAGCCAGGAAGGAATGCTACATTTAAAATATAAGTGTGAAATTATATCATACTTTTCATCATTTAAAAATATTTACTGTTATTTTTCCCTGGAAATGAATGCAAGTTAGGTTTCATCCATCAAAAACTCACAGTACAGTTGGCAAAATCGTCAGAAGCTAAGGTTCAGTAGTAGGAAAAGTTTCATTGAAGATGTAGGCTTATATTTAATCTAAGTATATGATTTATGAAGAAATAGTAAAAGGAAGAGTTGGGTTCAGACAAAAACAATAAGCAGGTCATGAAAATGTGAAGGAACACAATACTTTCAAGGAAATACAAGTGATATGGCTAAAGGTAAATTGTAAGTAACAGTTAGAGTAAGGCATCCCAACTGAGGATGACTAATAAAGCCATTGTTATGGATTGAATTGCATCTTTCCCAAATTTCATGTGTTGAAACCCTAACCCTTAGTGTAACTGCATTTGGAGATACGGCTTTTAAAGAATTAATTAAATATAACAGCATATATTGCAGCATATATTTTGTTCAAATAAAAGAACCCATAGCAAATGTGTTGCAAAATTTCTTTGGTTCAATATGTCATTTTAAATTCATAAGTATGCAGTTATAATCCAATGAGACTGGTGTCCTTATAATAAGAGAATGAGAGTTCAGGTATGCACCTGGACAGGAAGAAGCCACGTAAGGACAGGCAGAAGGCAGCCATCTGCAAGCCTAGAGAGGCCTGGCAAAAAACCAAATCTACCAGCAGCTGATAGACTCCTGGTCTCCAACACTATAAGAAAATAAACTACTGTTTAAACCCCCATTCTATAATATTTTGCTATGGTGGTCCTAGCAGACTATTACTGCCAACTTGGAAGTTCCATTTCAATACAGGTGTTGAGTTGACACATAGAGAAGACAAACTGCTCAGTTAAGCCTTGTACAAAGAGCAAGATCATAGACATAGTTTTGTATTAAAGTTCTAAATTTTGTGGTAGCTTCTTATGCAGTGATAAGAGGACTAAAACAAACATAAATACCTTCCCCTATTCACAACAGTGTTTGCTGGCAAAATGACCTTCATGAATTTTCTTTCTAAGACCTGGGTCATTTTGTGTTATTCATAAACATCTCATTATATCTCTATCCTCAGTCTGAGCCCTAGTCATTACTTGTTAAAACAACTACACTTAACAATGTGATGAATTAAAATAAGAGTTCATCTTGGCATGTTTTTAAGGGGTGGTAATTTTTCCTAAAATAGGATGACAAAATATTAAAGATTAGGTAAATATTATGTGCTAATATTTTGTTTATGATTCATTCAATCTAGTAAATAAAATAGGTATAGGTATAAACTATTTTGAGGCTAACATTAATTACTGTATTATCAACATATTTTAGCATTACAAATTGAATCTGACATGTTCCAAATTTTAGCTGTACTATGGAACAAATTAAGAGCTATATTACCTACATGTTCTCTGAATACTACAGATAGTTCTTGTGTTAACTTTTGTGTCACTGTGACCAAGATACCCAACAAGAACAACTTAGAGGAGACAAAGTTTATTTCGGCTCATGGTTCCAAAGGTTTAGTCCATGGTTTGGCTGACTGCAATGCTCTGGGCCCAAGGAAAGTCAGAACAACCAGGAAGCAGAGAAAGAGGGAAGCAGGAAGGGACTGTAGGTAAGATGAGTCCTTTCAGGGTGTACCCCCAGAGACTCACCTCCTCCAGACACACCCCACCCAACTATAGTTTCCACCCAGTCCATCCAAATGGACGGTTTAGGTTATAGCTCTCACAATTCAATCTTTTCACCTTTTAATATTCCTGCATTAATAGGAGTTTTTGGGGAATAGCTCATATACAAACCATAACAGCTATTTAATTGATTTTTAATTCAATAACATTAATATTTATTTTTTCAGAAACTCATTCATCTCACATGGACATGTAAAGTTATTACCACAAAATATGTGGACTATTTTCTTTGATTCTCAATCATACCTGCAGTATGTCTATTTTATCTGTTCTAATGTCATATTTTGCATAGTCTCTTTCTTCCTTGAGCATACTTTAGTTATACAAAATTAATTTTGGGGTTAGTTATCTCTGACTTAAAATCATTCTTTAGCTTTTCTCCTTTTACCTACAACAAGTTATTCTAAATATGTGATTGAGCATTAAAAGTATGCTCAAGTTTGTATATGGGATGGATGGATGATGTGTTAGGAAAAACAAAATGTCTTTTTTCCTTTGACGTCATTCACCACAATCAATATAGAAGGTTTCCATGACCTCAGAGGTTGTGATGATTTTTAGCACAAGCAAGCAAACAATCCTGCAGTGGAGGGGATGTCCTCTAATTTAATTGAGAGTTGATACTATCTACTTGGAAGTAGTGTCAGATCCCAAAGGTTGACAGTTCAGTTCCCAGAACAAGCCCCCACTTCAGACACAGTCACAAGCCCAGATCTCCAGAACTTCTGATTCACTGACCAGCTACAAATTGGGGCATGCAAAATCACATCCTCAGGCTCTAATAATTTGTTAAAGTAGCTCAGAAAACACTATAGTTAACATATACCAATTTATTATAAAGGATATATTAAAGGATATAAATAAGCAACCAGATGAAGATATATACGGCAAAGTGTGGAAAGGGTCCAAGCACAGGAGCTTCTGATCTCATGGAATGGGGGTATGATATCCTCTCAATATATGAATGAGTTCTTATTCATCTTCTTGAGATCCTTTCATCAGCTGGCATTCCATAAACTCTTTAAATTCTGTCCTTTAATTGTATTTATTTTTTAATTGGTACAACATAGTCTCACAAAGTGAAGGGATTTGTTGTTACACATTCATACTTTGACACCTAATGACAATGTAACTAGAACACAATCCTTATCCAGGATTTTCCACCTCTCCACCCACTTCCCTGTTTCATACTTCCAGTGCATTCTTCCTGATTATTGATATTATTGTATATATAAATACATAATAAATATTGTATATATAAATACACAATAAATTTTATATTAATATTTTGAGTACCTTATAGTATTTACAGCTCCCCTTTTCCCTCTACTCACTCCCCATTCCAATCTCCCAATGCCCTCTTGTTCCCTCCCCACCTTCATTGCCAGACTTCCTTCCTCAAGATTGGGTGTTACTCCAACTTTGGTGAGACTATTGTATATACTTGATTATCTTTTACCCTATCCTTAATTTTACTCTAGCTTCCACATATGAAAGAAAACATTTGACCTTTGCGTCTCTGAGTTTGGCTTATTTCACTCAGCATTTTTTTTCCATTTCCATGCATTTATCCACAAAAAAACCATGGTTTTGTTCTTTTAAATAGCAGAGTAGAATTTCACTGTACACAGCTTTTAGATCCATGCAACCAGTAATGGGCCTCTGGGTTGGTTCCATAATTTAGATATTGTAAATTGAACTGCAATCAACATTGATTTTGCTGTGTCATGTAATGTACTGATTTTAATTCTTCAGGGAAAATACCTAGAAGAGGGATAGCTGGATCATATGGTGGATCCATCCCTAATTTTTTGAGGCATCTCCACTCTGCTTTCCAGATAAACTGTTCCAGTCTGCAGTTCTACCAACAGTGTGCTACTCTTCCTTTCTCCCCACAACCCCTCCAGTATCTGCTGTTGTTAATATTCTTCATCTTTACCAACCTGATAGTTGTAAGATGAAATTGTAATGTAGGTTTTATTTTCATTTGTCTGATTACTAGTGATTTAGAACACTTTCTCGTGTATTCATTGACTTGCTTGATTTCCTCTGTTGAGAAGTTTCTGTTTTGCTCTATAGCCCATTTATTGATTGGATTGTTTGTGTTTTTGATTTCAAGATTTTTAAGTTTTTCATTTCTCATTTTTTGAAGAGCCTCCAAACTGATTTCCAGTCTGATGTCCCACCAATAGCACTAAAATGTTCCTTTCTCCCCACTATCTCCCTAGCATCTGCTGTTGTTTGTATTCTTCATCTTTGCTATTCTGGCTGGAGTGAGGTGGACAATTAATGTAGTTTTGATTTGCATTTCTCTGATAGAGATGTTGAACACTTCTTCATGTATTTATTGGTCTTCTATATTTCTTCTGTTGATTAATTTATTTCTTTATCTCATTCATTGATTGGGTTGAATTTTTTTATTTCAAGTTTTTTGAGTTCTCTATATATTCTGGATATTAGCCCACTGTCAAAGGAGTAGCTGGCCATGATTTCCTCCGTAGCCTCTCTTTTCATGTTCTTGACTAATTTCTTAGCTGTGCAGAAGCTTTTTAATTTAATGGGATCCCACTCCTAGCTTTTTTGTTCTAATTCATGTGCTATTTGGAGTTTTATTAAGGAAGTTGATGCCTACACCTACATGGTAGAGTGTTGATCCTATTATTTCCTCATAAAATTCTAGTGAACCACATTCAAAAACACATAAAAATGATAATACACCAAGTGGGCTTAATTCCAGGATGAAAGTCTGGTTCAACATATGCATGTCAATAAATGTGATCCATCACTCAAACAGAAATTAAGACAAAAATCATATGATCATCTCAGTTGATGCAGGGAAGGCCTTTGATAAATCCAACATCCACTGATGTTCAGAACACTGGAGAAGTTAGGCATCAAAGGAACTTAACTTTGTCAAGGCCACTTGTGACAAACCCACATCCAACATTACACTAAACAGAGAAAAACTGAAAACTTTCCCACTAATTTCTGGAACAAGACAAAGTTGTCCACTCTCACCACTTTTGTTCAATATAGTCCTTGAAATCCTAGCCAGAGCAATTGGGTAAAAGAAGGAAATCAAAAGAATTAGAACAGAAAAAGAAGAAGTCAAACTATCTCTGATTGCTGATGAAATGATCCTATAGATAGAAGACCTCCAAAAACTCCACCAGATAACTTCTAGAGCCTGTAAATTAATTTAGCAAAGTAGTAGGATTCAAGATCAACACCCATAAATCAATAACTTTCCTATACTCCAACAGTGAATTGGCTGAAGAAGATATCAGGAAATCAATACCCTTCACAATAACTTCAAAGACAAATGGGGGGATTTATTTAACAAAGGATGTAAAAGGCCTCTACAAAGAAAATTATAGAACATTAAAGAAAGACATTGAATAAGATCTGAGAAGATGGAAAGGCATCTCATATTCTTGGACAGGCAGAATATACATAATTAAAATGGCTATTCTGTCAGAAGAGATTGGGTCCTGAGATTTGATGCAATCCCCATCAAGATACCAATGACATTCTTCACAGATATAGAAAAATCAATTCTTAAAATTATTTGAAAAAGTAAAAAAGATGCAGGAAGTATCAGAATATCTGACCTGAAATTATACTATAGTTTCATAGTAACAAAAAGAGTATTATTATCTAAATTCTGTCCTTTTAAATGGATCCTTTATTACGTGAGCATGATTGGAGCATGGACAACTATTTTAAAATGTAATTAAACAAAAAGGTATGACTTGGTATTAATTGACAGGGTGGGAAAATCTAATAAGGTCCATCTGCCTTATTATTCTTCTTGGCTTCTCCTTGCATCATACCTCATTTTATTGTGTGGAGTAGAAACCATTTGAAATGAGTAAGATTTTGTGACCCACTATCAGATAAGGGTAGCCCAGAAAATGTATTTATGGCTAGAACCAAAAAAGAAGGTTAGAGGAAGATTGGAGTTTCGATGACCTGCCTTGGGGGAAAAAAGTCTATTGTTCATGGTCTGTCTGAGGGAAAGAGTTATGATCCATTCACTGTGAATGAAAAACTAATAGAAATGAGTGTATGGATGGTTGGGTGGATGGATGGATAGATGGATGACTTCTTCATGTGTTTTTCTTTCATCATCTTTAGCCATATCCCCTGTTCTGTATTGAATTATGTCACCCCCCCTTCGTATGTTGAAGATTTAAACTCCAATGTGACTGTATTTGGAGAGAGGACCACCAAGTTAGGATCTATTATTGTGTAAAAGAGGTCATAATGCTTGTTCATGCAATAGGATTAGTGCCGTTATAAGAATAGAAAGAAACACTAACAATCTCATGCTCTTTCTCTGTTGTAAGCACAGTGGAACAGCCATGTAAGGACACACAAGCACATGACCATCTATAAACTAGGAAAAGAACCTTCACAAGAAATGGATTATTTTACCACCTTTTTGTTAGATTTCTAGCTTCCTAAACTATGAAAAATATTCAACTACTTTTGCCACATAGTTTGTGGTATTTTCTTAGGGCAGACCAATCATACTAATATATTCCCTGTGTTTGATAAATATCATTACAGTTGCTTGGATTATTATTAGTTCTTGTGTTTTTGTGGTTATTTCATTGACTAGAATGAAATACAGTTTCTTGGCATATTCACCCACTCTGTCACTTGTATGGATTCTTTTGGCTAGAAGAAATATTACAGATGGTCTTGCTAATGTAAACAACATATTATTTAAATAAGAAATTTGGAGTCCAGCATGAATAAATATACTTTCAAGGTTAGGAATATATTATCACTGGTTTAGTTTTGAATTGTTAGATTACTTTTCTTGCTCATTCTTTTCTCAGTTAAGAAGACTAACCTAAGAAAAACAATGAAGTATGTACAGCAGGAAAACTCTCTCCTGATTTCATTATATTATGAGATAGTTTCATGTGCAAAGTAACTGTTTTGCCATAAGGTCCATGCAATAGTATCCTGTTCCTTATTGAAAGGGATGAAAGAAAGTCATTTATAATTTACTGAACAGCTAGGTAATTGTCATCTTTTACTAACTGAAAAAAACTAAATAAAATGCTTATTACCCTATAAATGAGGAAATTTGATTCTAAGATGCTAGTTTTCCCAGGTCATATTAAAATTTTACACATTGAAATTTGAACTCAGTTATTTCTCAAAAGATTCTGATTTTCTTACACAATCTCTTTTTTGTATGCAGAGTAAAATTCATTGTCAAATAAGGATGCTTTATAATCCTTATCTAAGGAATTTTGTCATTTCAAAATGCATATTTTTTCTGTAATAGTTCAAATTTCTCATTTCTGCAAAAATATCAAGTGTCCGTACCTACAAACTCTCTACTATATGAATCAGGCAGCAATTCAAGCTTTCAGGGACTTGGAGTTTTAAGTGTTTTTTTTTGTTTGTTTTTTTTTTAAGGAAGACAACACTGAGCTTCAAGCAAAATGCTTCAGCAAATCAGTCAGATTTGGTCCTAGACAGATGTCTCTTGATGAAACCTTGCCACAAAATTGCCCTTACTTTATGCTAACTTATGGTAACACTGTTCTAAATCATATTAAATTTTTAGGAAATGTTTTACATGTCACTGACTCCAGAATATTTATAATCCAGCCCTCTTAGCAAGCAAAATGTGATATTGATATAAAATGCAGAAAACAAATATGAGAATACATCTCAGAGAAAGGCATTAAATTCAGTTATTATTATCCCACTTTGCCAAATAAGATCTAAGTGTAAGAGTCCAGGAGATAAAAAAAGAAACAAAGACATTAATTTGAATCTTGAGGAATTATTCACCAAGAGAAAGGTTTAGATATTAAAGTAAAGAAACAGAGTATTCCATGTATCAATTGTGTTGCCTGACTTTGGATAGGTTCTTATATTCAGTTTTTGTATTTATACAATTTGGAAAATAATATCAATCTCCATAATTTTTGGTGGTTTCATTCAAACTGTGAGCATCAATATTTTGCTCTATCAATGCAAACAAATGAAGTGATTTTGAGAACAGAAAGCAGAGAGATAAAACTGGCTAAAAAGTAGAAAATGTACCAAGAATGAAGATGTTTCTCTACTAGCCTAATAGAAATGTGGACCAATGTTAAATTAGCCAACTACTTAAAAAAAAAAACAACAACAAAAACCCTTAAAACCTGGTTAAAAACCTTTGCTCCAAGGAGAAGAAATTCTTGATACAATACCAGGAATATAATATGTGATCAAATAAGGCATAAAGCTCTAAAGGCTTAACTCAGGGAATGAATCCAGTGATTGAGAAATAACAAATAAGAGAGTAGATAGGGATAGCAAAAGAAGAAGAGATGGAATTAGGAAGCAGAGGAGACTGAATATCTCTATTATACATATAGTACACTCCCTCAAAGAAATGAAGTAACCCTGCTTGAAACCAGCCACTGGCTTTGCTAAGGGTAGAGTTACAAATGAATTAACTGAAGTTGGTTGATGTTCATAAATTATGATGTGAAAAGTATTCTCAAATACTGGGTATTGTACAACATTTGAAAATTTATGCAGGGGCCCTAACATTCCTAGGAAATCATAGTCCTTATTGTTTGTCCTAATTTGCTGAATTAATTTGGTATCTTGTGGTTTCCAGTGTTGCTTGATTAGATATTGATGGTCAAGATCCAAGTTATTAATAAATATGCTATTGTTTTTTGCTTTGTTTTGTTGTATTTTTTTGATAACTGATGACCTAAATTCTCTAACTTAAACTAATCTTATGGGAATATATAAGACAAGCCATAAGAAACTTCCTATATGTATTTGGCAACTTCAGGAGGATGTTGGCTTAAAATAGGATGAATGATGACTCAAAAATTATATGAAGCTCTGAGTAATTACATATACATACATATGAATAAGCAAACACACAGAACTGTATGTAGTACTTTATCTTTTTTTTTTTTTTACATAAGATTGTAGGAAGTCAACAACTGTTGATAAATATCCTTGAATTGCTTACTTTCTGTAGATAAAGGAAAATTGATTACCATTATGGAATACCCACAGTACATGTATATGAGGCATTGCAAAGAGCTTGTTTTTATAAATGGAATCAAAACTGTGATTAATAGAGCTCCACTTACAAAGCAAGTGGCATATGGTTAAACTGATATATTAAAAAAAAAAGCTTACTCAAGTATGGAATTGAGTATGGAATGTGGAGCTTCAACAAAAGAGAAAGATTTTTGCTTTGCCACACTAATTGGACCATGCTCAGTGGTCCCCAAATTCTAAATTAAACAAATACTTTCTGCCTATTCACTGTAGCAGTAAATTACACAATGCATTATAAATTATAGTTAAAAAGACAATTTTCTTTTGAAAGTGGGATAGAAGGCAAGCAAAGATGAGAGAGGCAATCAGCATCACATTTCTTTCTCTTTGCAGAAGAAATGTGTTTACAACAGTAAGAAAAATATGTGTTTCTCACTAATGTTGAATGGTTCAACCACTTGCTATTCACTAATTTCGTATTTTTTTGATTTTCTGAAGTTTCCAATGTTTTACAGACAGCATCATGTCCTCTTAATGTAAACACATCATTATTGCATAATCTTTTTATAGGATTGTGCTAGGACTTTTAAGGTTGTACTGTATGTACGCTACTTATATTCATCTGCACCCCACCAGTTTAAAGGAAGTAGTTGCAGTCTTAGAAGTCTGTGGGCAATTGAAGGTTAAAATCCATAAATCTGAATAATATTTAATGCAAGTAGAATTCAGTTAAAGAAATTCTGATGAAGAATTCTTAAGAAGACTTGAGCTTTATTCCTGACATGTGGTGTTAAAATGTCCTGTGTAAAGAATTTGTTCAGATAAATTATTTAATACCAAATTGAATTCATTGTATGAACCTTCACAAAGCACATATTGTCTATGGTTACAAGACAGATCAACATTATATACATGTGCACTATGCTCCAAATTATATATTTTCATTATTTATATTATTTACATTATCATATTATATTTTTGAGGAACAAAACCAACAAAAACGTACATGCTGCTCTCTAGCAGAGAATAAAACATGAGGTAGGGGGACTCCAGTCAACATTTCACTTACATGCAAGCCCATGACTGTACTTAAATTGTATTTTAAGTTTCAAAAAAACAAGAGGATGAAGCTTAAAAAAAAAAAAAGCTAAGGAACATACTAGGAAAAAATGCTCCTAAGTGCTATAAATACGGAAGGTAACAAAGTTTCAGGCTAGACCTAGACCTTCACAAGGGTGAGAAGAACATCATTCCAACTTGTCATCTTCCGAACTTTTTTCAAATCCCATCGTGAAACACTGTGCTGTAGCTCACTGTTTGCCACTGACTTATGATTAAAGTTTTGGAGAGCAGTAAGAAGTGAGAAAGGAGCAAAGTTGTGTAGGTATGAAGGTGGTAAGGATGACAGATAATGAGAGAAAGGGTCATCTGAACATTGGCTATGTATTATTAAATCTCAAGTTCCAAAAGTAAAAACACAGCAAAACTGTCATTAAGTTACTTCTTGTAGCACAGGTTTACATTCCTGGTGGTTTGCTAACAGTCAGCATATCAATGTTTGAGCCCTCATTCACGACTTATCATCCCTCTGGCCTCCCCTCTGAGAAATTTAGTATCTATAGTTGTTAGTATTTAGTTACTAGCTTGTTACTTTTTTCCTGCAGAGATGATAGCACAAAGGTTCTGTCACATTAACAGCTAAAAATATAATGCTGAAGCCCTCTACATAAGGTCAGGGGAGGGGCTGCTATACAAAGAATGATGGTTAGAAAATGCAAATGTTTGTCAAGATATGCTATCCAAATCAAAAGACTTGGAGTCCAGCCTTGCTTGCTTCTCACAAGGAAATGACTCAGGCTTTTCAAGAAGAAACTTAAAACTCTCAATGGACATAGGTTAAAAGAATCGATAGCTAGGATACTGGATCCTCAAGCACTATCACAGAATGCAGAGGACGTCAGGAAGCCCATACCTACTCTGTCAGTGGGCTTTCCCCAAAGAAAAGCTATTATATTGACTCATTTCTCAACAGTCACCTCTTCTCTGTCGACAGTCTCCATCTTCTAAAAGAGAGTCTGAAAATCCAGACATTAACATTTTTGCTCTCTTTTAAGGTAGACACGAGCATTTGGCTTGATCTTAGTCCAGGACACTAAAGGCAAGTCTGCTGTGGTGCTCTAAGAATGAATGCCACCCATAATAAATGACAACCAGAAAAAAGGACCCACTACTCCTTGAATAGATTTTTATATACTGGGCTGCAATATCTGGAATTCTAGATTTTTTTTTTTGTACCAGAGATTGAATACAGGGGCATTTAACCACCACTGAACCACATCCCCAGCCCTTTTCTGCATTTTATTTTGAGTCAGGGCATTGGTAAATTGCTCAGGGCTCTGTGAAGTTGCTGAGGCTGACTTTGAAGTGTGATACTTCTGCCTCAGTCTCCCGAGGCACTGGGATTACAGGTGTGCATCACCATGTCCTGCTGGAATTCTAGAAATATTGATATAATAATGGAAAGCCAATTATTTCTCAGGGTAGTGGAGCAGAGAAAAGAAAATTTCAACATGTTATTAAAAATATAACCATTGAGAAAAGCAACATTTATAAAAAGTAACAATAGATAATTCTAAATGTAATATTTACCTTAAAAATGAAGAAAAATTCAAATCAATAACCTAACCTTATACTCTAATATACTATAGAAAAAGAGCAAAATAATCAATTCAGAAAATGTAAGGAAGTAAAGAATAAACTTTGGAATAGAAATTAATGGAATGGAAAAAGAGAAAATAGATGAAACCCAAAATTTGATCTCAGAAAAAATTTTAAAAATCAAATGTTAGCTATACTGACAGATAAAATGCTAAACTCTAAAATTTATAACACAAAAGAAGAGCACTACCAATCTTATAGAAACAGATAAAGTAATGTTATTAATGGTGACATGCAACCAAAATAGATAAATTAGAGGAGATGAATAAATTCTTATGAAGACAAAAGCTATTGAAATTGACTCAGAAAGGAAAGTGATTGGATTAGTAATGATGAACTGATTTCCTGCAAAACAAAAGAAAACAAAATAAAAAAAAAGTGGCTTCACTGGTGAATATTCTTTCTGTTTCTCTCATTTCTCTTACCATTCATCTGTTTTTATCACTCTATTCAATGTTATACAGGAAGTTCCAGCCAGAGCAAGTAGGCAAAACAAATTTGAGAATGCAAATAAATAAAAGACATGCAGTTTGGATAGGAAGAGTTAAAGATCAGAGCAATTTATGATGGCATTATCTTATAAGTAGAAAATACTGAGGAATTCACTTAAAAAAGACTAGAAAACAAATAAATTCACCAAAACTTAAAGGCACAAAACCAACATATAAAAATTGATTAAACATACATACATTAGAATTGAACAATCTGAAAATGGAATTAAGAAAACAATTTTATTTATAATACTATCAAAAAGAATAAAGTGCATAGGAATAGATTTTATGAAAGAGGGACAAAGCTTGTACAGCAAAAGGCATAAAATGTTTTGTAAAGAAGTTGGAGCTCAAACTAAATGGGAATCCTCCTACCTTCAGGGATTGCAATATTTGAATTTAATTGTTGCTATTTAACTTGATTAGCATTGCAAATCTCTCCAAATTGATCCAGGCATTCAACACAATCCCTATCATAATCTTATCTGCTTATTTTGCATAAATTGTCAAGAAAATATTAACTTCATATGAATATGCAAGAACCCTGAATAACCAAACAATATGGAAAAAGAACAAAGTTGGAGGACTCACATTTCCTGGTTCAAAAGTTTGGAACAAAGCTATGTAATCAAAACCATGTGGTCTGGCAAATGGGTGGAAATATAGATCAGTTAAATAGAACTGAGAGTCCAGAAGTAAATCCACATTTCTATGATCATTTGATTTTCAACAAAGGCACCAAGACCTTTCTGTGGAGAAAAGAGTAGACTTTTAACTAGTGGTGCTTGGGTAACTTGATCTCCACATTATCTAGGCTCCTGGGGGAGGTAGGAAGGGGGACAGAGTGAGGGGGGAAGGGAATAGGAAGGACATCAAGGAGACCAGAGGGAGGTAGTAAGGGGAATCTAATCAGAGGGGAATCTCTGACTTCCAAGAGAAGTCCAATAACTTGGTGCTTAAGTTAATTGGAAACATGGAGGAAACATGGAGGAAACATGGGGGAAACATGGAACCATGGGGAAACCAAGGCGGGTTAAACCATGGTGGTAAACCATGGACTGGCACCAGCCTTCACTTATTCTGTCATTATACTTTTGTTCTTGATTGTTTGACAATGAATTCCTCCTAGTTGTAAGACCATGTTTAACAAAGAAAAAAAAAAAAGAACACCTGTGAATGTACTGAATAACTATAGTAATCAAGAGGACAGAATTGGGAAATACTACTTTAGAAGAGGTGTCCAAGAAGAGAGCAAATATACTGCTGCAGGAGGAAAGAACAATCGATTATTGATGTGGTAATGGATAAAATTTTTGCTGGCATCACTTATATGAAAAAGTTTAGTTACTGCTGCAGTAAGTCTGAATAACAATCTTCATATCCCAGACACTTTCAACATTTATTTCTCGTTCCTAGGTCTTAGCTAGCTGGGATAGTTTGACTTCAAGGAGTAGGTCAAATTTAGGTATGTTACACATGTTTCTCAGTCAGGAATTCAAAGTAAAAAGGAGCAGGTGCCTCGTGTGCTTTCTTCATGGTGTAAGGCAGGAACAAAGTATTGCTAACAGACATTTGGAGAACCTTGTTAAACTCAGCTCTCAATGGATACACTATTACTTTGGCATTTTCCATTGGCCAAAGCAAGCCATGTGGCCAAGCACAGCATCAGTGGACAGGGAAGAATAGTCCACCCACAGAGAAACCATGGAAAGGTAGGGAAGTAGAAAAAAATAAAATAAAATAAATAAAAAATAAAAAGAATGAATTTGAAAGTCTATTTCTCACTATTATATAAAAATTAGTTCAAAATTGGTGAAATACCTAAATATAAGTTGTAAAACTATCAAATGCTTAGGAGAAAATACAGTAACATATCCTTGAGACACTGGGTTAAAAATGGGTTCTTAGGTAGGACATCAAAGGACATATGATGAAAGAATTAAAGTAGATTAATTAGACCAATTTGAAATTAAAAGTTGTTTATTAGGTAAAGAGAATCTATAAAGAAATCCTGCAGTACAGTTAGACAACATCCCAATTTAAAAATCAACACAGAATCATAAAGAATTTTTCTCTGAAAAAATTTATAAATACATATGAACATCTATCCTTAGGTGTTAGCCTAGCAGTATTAAAAATACTTCTCTGCACACTAATTTGTATATAAATGATCATTGCAACATTATTCATAATAGTCAAAGTGGAAAAATTTTAATATTTCACTGAAGCATACTTTTTTTAAAAAATTTATATTCCTACATATTTGAATATTGTACAATAATAATATGTAACTAAGTATTGATACATGCTAAAACAAGGATGAACCTTTTAAACATGCTAAGTGAATAGAGCCAGCCATGGAAAACGACTTGGTCTCATATATATTAAATTCCCAGAGAAGGAAAATCTGTAGGGGCAGGAATATTAATGTGTCCTTTGTTGAAGGAGTTGGGAATAAGTGATTTTTTTTCCCTGTAGTGCAAAGAAAGATTTAAAAATTGATTGTGAGGATCATTGCACAATTTTGTGAATACAATAGAAAAACACTGGATTGAAAACTTCTGGTGAATTTTGTGGAATGTGAATTGTATCTTAATAAACCTGATAAAAATAAAAAGGTATAAGATAAAATTATAAAGAAAGAAAACTGCTTTGTATTTTCCTTCCATTATTTCATTATTCTAATATTATTAATGGAGATAGATTATTAATGTGAATGGATTTAATGGAAAAATCATTAAATAATCTATATTAGACTCCTCAGTGTTTGAAAACCAAGTTCACACTTCAAATGCTTCATAAACTATGGATCTTAGTTTTTGCCTTACTTATAATATTATTTCTTATTTTCTAAATGTGCAGTTTTTGCATCCTCATAATCAGCAGACATTGATGTAACATGTCACAATAATTTTAGTGCCGTATCATTTTGAATATCTAGTGCTGCATTTTGAAATTAACACAACATAATACTAAAGTCATCATAGTTGGAACTCAAGAATCAATTAGTTTGAAAGACAAGGGGGAAGTATAAATAAGAAGAGAGTAAAATGTTTTAAGTTTGGCAGAAATGTATCTTTAATGTGTTATCAGGAAGAAGATTATACTAATAAAAATATGTTAGAAGTAATACTTTCATAATAGGGTACTAGAAAGCTCTGAATTGTATGATTCTTGGAGACAAATCATCATAGGATCTGTCTAACCATGAGCCTATTCATGGTAATAGAAGTGAAGTCAAATACAAAGATATTACTCTACAGAAAGGAGGTGGAAAAGTTCTAAACTTTATGGTACTGATCCTTTTGTTTTGCTTTTAGATGACATTTTTGATGTCAGCCTCTGTCATTAGTGGTCTTCAAAGTTTTTCTGGTCACTTTATGCCTCTTGGTAAACCACTTTAGAATGCTCATTCCCTAATAATTCATATGCATTACAAACTATAATGAAAACATAAAATTAAACATTTAGCATGAAATAACTAAATATATATGGTTAGTCATAATACTATTGTCAGATAAAAATGTGAAGCATTATAAAAACATAGAGAAAGCTGATTAGTGTTATTGGGAGAGAATCCATGTACCAGGCAGTCTACTGCATGACATCTATTTTTATTTGGGTATATGTTTATTATAAATTAGATTAAAAGTATCATGTACTCAGATTCGTCTTTGCTACTTAGAATCTTTTATTTTTCCATTTACTTTCTCTGGATCTGCTGTTAGGGCCCAAGAAAGTCAGTGCTATTTTAGTGATCACAGCCATCTTCTGATAGTGATTATTTGGGAAAATGCTACATTTAAAATTTAGAGTAAGGTTTTTAAAATAACAAATATTTTGTTTTGCATGTCGTACTCAGGTCAAAGACTTACCAGTTCTATGTTTTTTAGAAAGTTACACTGTGTCTTTAAACTTCAGCTTCCTTATTGGCAAAATGGGAATAATAAATAACGTGTTGCTCTAAGAATTTTGTTGCAACTATATGAAATAATGACTCCCAAGTGTATATCTCAGCTCATCACACTTAATTTAACTCCATGAGATATAGGAATAATTATTTTTATTACAAATATCTCTATCTAAAGTGAAAGATAAAAATGAAACTCCATTCTCAACCCTCCTTTTTAAATATAATTCCCCTCACTTAAATGTAACTCCTCTCACATAATGTCCTGTCCTCCCAGTCCAAATATTTTCTCAGTCCCTCTATCCCTCAGATAAGACAACAATTTCTTCATATGTAAACCTAATATTTTGGAATATTTTATATATTCTATGAATATCATCATTATTTTTCTTCTTCCTAGTCCAAGCAACCTTCCCCTGCTCATCTCCTCACCATGGTGACAATTGTTTTCAAAGAAGAAGTTGTGATTTGGGATCTCTTAAAAAACCCTTTAGCACTGAGCAGTTAGCTTGCAAATAATAGGTTTGCAAAAGCACCTGAAGAAATCAGGAACTCACAGAGATATCTGTGGTCCTGTGTTTATGGTAGCATTATTCACAAGAGGCAAGATATGAAAATAACCTAAGTATCCTTCAGTGGATGAATGGATGAAGAAATGTGATATGAAGTGTGGGTAAACTAAGTGAAATAAGGTAGATGCATTTCACTTATATGTAGAATCTAAAAAAGTCAAATAAATAGAAACAGTATAGGACAGTGATTACCACAGTGGAATGGGAGACATAGGTCAATGGGTTTAGCTGCAATTGTATAAGATGAAAAAGATTAGAGTTCTAATGTATAGAGTGAGAATGATAGTCATTAATATTGTATACTAGAAAATTCCAAGAGAATACATTTCTAGGTGCCCATACCATACACAAAAAAGGTAAATATGTGAGATGATGGGCACGATAACTTCCTTGATGACAGTAATTGTTTAACTGCACATATGTATATCAAAATATCAGCTGTATTCTTTTAAAGTACATGATAAAATAAAAACACCATGCATAAAGTCACCTTCTGACCTATTTAACAGTTTGAAGCAAGCACATGTGTGCACATGTATAAGAATTCACATTCTTCTGAGATACTTGAATGAAGTTATTAACAGAAAAACTTTGAAATGATGTGCTTTTTAAAAAAAAGTCCCATATAGTTTAATTTATGTTAAATATTCATAAAGGTTGTGTTATCAAGACTCTCCAAATGTGTTAAAAGTTTGGTATCTGTTTAGTCAACATTAGCAAATTATTATCTGACAGTTTCAGAGAGTAAAAATAGATAACTCTGTGTTCCAAAATGGAAAATAAGAGGAATTACATGAATAGATTATGCAATTTCCATAAGGTATGAAAGATGGTATTTTTATTGTCATTTTAACTTTTCAAACACCATGACATATTCAGATCCTTAAAGTGCTATGCAATAGTAAATATAGAACTCAAAAGTTATGTATATTAGCTATAGACTGAAGACTGCTAATTGTATCATAGTAGCTCTAGACTAATACACATTCTCAGAATATTTGAAAACTTTGACCATTCTATGATTGCTTTTCAAGGCCAGAAAGCAAGCATACAAAACAAAGTCTTCAATGTTTCTTAATGGAATGGTTGTCCCTGACTGAATTAATTGAACCTCCCTTTCTCATCATTTGTCTCCTCACTAATAAAATAAATAGTAGAAGTATTGCCAACTTGGGAAAAACATAAGGGACAGAAAATAAGAACTTCTGGAAGTAAACCTTGTAAATGTACTTACAATAAAAATCATTAATTAGTCTGAGGGAATTTGAGTCTCCAAGGCCTGTGGTCATTTTCTAGGTCAGGTATGCAGGGAACAATACAGAAAAATAGGATTAAGATGCCCTAAGGTGATGTGGGTATATGTAGTAGCTTCAGGCTATTTTTTATGATGCGTATCTTATGTGTGTATGTGTGTATTCCTGTTTATCAACAAATCCTCAGTAAGGTTTTTCTAATTGTACATCCTGCTTTAAGTGGTCCTGTGGGAAGTTAGGAGGTCAGCACCAATCGTTTTTGAGCCTGGGAGAGAAATGCATCTTCCCATCGAAACACAGATGTGGCCACTTCTGAAGAAAATTATGGACACTCTGAGTGATAGCAGTCGTCATTAAAGAAGGTTAGCACTAGCTAGCAGGGTGGCTATGGCCCTAGGATTTTGTGTTTTAGTCAATACTGTGAAGGCAAGAAGTTAAGAACCAGAAAGAGGCTGCCTTCTACAAAATTGACAGAACTAGAGAATTTACTAATGGAATTAAGTCCTAGCAATTTTGTTGACAGAAGATTGTGATGTAATGGTTCAGATTTTGGAAGGAAGGAAACAAGGAAAAGAGAAAAAGAAAGAATTCTTATTTTTCAGTAAATACAAAAGGGTGTAGAAGAACCCTGAGTTTTACTAGTATACTGGCTGAATGCTTTGACCTGAGTTTAGTATATTTTACTAATAGATAAAAATTGAAGTAATGTTCTTATTAAAAACAGAAACTGTTCTGGATCCATATAACTTTAGTATGTATTCATTTCCAATATGTATAAAAAAAACACTCCCATTTTCTCTCACACATCATAGGGAGCAAGATAAAATCCCCTTAGAATAAAAACTGACAATCCATAAATTTTAATTTACTATTGAAACTTTAAAACTGGAAACTTCAAAATGCAAGGAGATAATGTATTTCATAAATATAAGAGTGAAATGATGATTTTTGAGAAATTTAATCTGTTACAATGTATTTCTGCTCACATTTAGTGAGTCATTTCACAGTTCAAAGATTTTATTACATTAGTTATTTTTATTTATTAGATCTCACAAGTAGGAAGCAATTTTGTTAAAACTAAACAACACATGTATTTTAGTTGTGTAGCTCTTTCTTTTACTTTGTCTACACTTCTACTTATTTATTTTATCAGTGAGGACACAAATGAGGAGAAAGGGAAGTTCAATCAATTCACAATATACATGTACAAGATTTGAATAGATTTCTAAAAATAAAAAATCTCTCAGGATAGGTTTGCAAAGCATATATTTAAAATAGGAATTTAAAAAAGCATTTATTTAAAATAAACTCCTATCCTCCAGGAAAAAGCATTTTTTTGAGGTGAGAGAGGTGGTGTTTAGGGACACGGGGAGATGTCTTATACTGGGATATGTTTGAAGCATTTAAAATCTAATTGAAGCTCATTCTCTGTTTACACACTAGTTTTCAGCTTCAAAGCTCTTTACAAATAGCAGCTAATTCCATCCATCATTTCATTTTAGTAGAAGGCAAAATGGAAGTAAAGAGGTTAAATTGCTTTCCCAAAACTGCAGAGGGAAGTGCCAGCCGGCAGGCAAATTTCCAATATTTCCTGCATCATTTTAATTTCCTGTGTTTCTATAAGATGGATTATGAGATTCAGTAGATTGTAGCAAAATCACTGCCATTTAAGACTTTGCTCAGTTATACTTTTGACACATATGTCAAGCCAGTGTGTAATAAAAATTGTTTCTTAATTGCAGCACTCAAAGGAAGGTTTTTAAGTTTGTTTTGTACTATAGCTCATCAACAAATACTCACACATACTCACACACACACACACACACACACACAGTGGAAGAGAGGCTATGACTTATTACAACTTTAAAAATAACTGAGTCTCCACTGAATCACAATGAGAAAGAAAACTTTTGAACTGAATATCACCTTAGACAGGAAAAGCAAGGATGATTGCATATACTAGGCATTTCATCATAATCTCTGATACAATTTATTGGCATTAATGTGCTACAAGAAGTTGACCTGCTAGAAAAATAAAATATACCCTATGGAATATATCCCCAACAAATTATTTGTCTTAAGGTCTATGAGCCGTCTCTTCTGCCAGTACAAAAAATAAAGAGGCTGTTTTGTTCCAGTTGGTACCTCAAATGTTATTTGTCCTTAATACCTGAGCATTATCACAAATATGTGAAAAAATAATATTTGTATCTAGTACAAGAACAAATGGATTTAAATACGGACAGATCTATGCATAATCTTTTAGGGCTTTATATAATTGTGCTAGTATTGTCTCAATATCCATTATTTTGATTTTCTTTTTATGCTGTTTGGGATGTCATAAGAATATACCAAAAAATGGGTACTTATAAAAAACAACCCATTGCTTACAGTTCTGGAGGTTATGAAGTCCAAAATCAAGGTGTGACAGATTTGGCAACTGGTGAGGGCCCTTTTCTTGTAGATGTCATCGTCTAGCTGTGTGCTTTCAGAGAAGAAATGACTAACTGGGACTATTTACATGATCCATCACTGCCCTATCTGCTTTATGTAATCACCTCCCCAAAGCCCCACCTCCTGATACCAACTCCAGGGATTGGGATTCAATACTTGAAGTTGAGAGGGGTACAAACATTTATACCACAGAACTTTTAGAGGTATTTCAAATTTTGCATAGGCACCCTGACAGGTCAATGATATAACAGACTCATGTACAAATACACACATACCCACACAAACACATACAACTTCTACAAACACAAATCTATAAAATTTATGTCTTTGGTTAACAATTTGACTTAAAATGAGTATTTGGATATCCCTATATAAAAGTTATTTAGTAAAACATTTCTTAAACATACATGTAAATCATCTAATATTAGCTATAATGTCAACCAAACTAGCTAAAGCAAGGAATAATATTTTTGGATTATATTTTATGTTAATTTTGAAAATGAATTAGAAGGAATAATACGTGAAGTTTTTAAAAGAAAAGTCCCTTACTCTCGTGACTTTATGGCCAGACACAAATAAATCTTCCTTTACTGATCAGGGTTAACTAAAATATGTTACACAACAAATAATTCTCAAGCCTCCAGGACAACAAAAGTTTACTTTGCTAATGTGACATTTCCAACACAGGTGAAGTCCTAGACCACAGTCTCCTAATAGTTACAATGGGGTAAGAGGCAGAGTGGAGAATTACAGAAGTTGGGAATAAAGTTTTGATTGCTTAAATATAGCGGGTCATATTTTTGGCATGGAGCATTTTATAGTTTAGACTTAAGAAATGAAAAGTGAAAGTCCTCTATAAGGAAAACTTTATCATGTTGAAAGGCATAAGGCTAAATGAAAATCTGTTTAATATAACCAAAGTATAAATTGCAAAGTTATTTACAAGGTTTGAAATTCCTTAGTGAAATAATAGTATGTTGAAGTCAAGAGGCTATGTAAAGTGATCTCTTTATAATTAAGTAGAACGTATTACAAATGTGCAAGGAATGTTGGGTTACACATTAGTAAAATATATGATTTTGAAAAGCCAAGTAAAACAATTAATGCACTAATTTGATTCTTGACATTTTGACATAATCTAATATCTTTATAATTATTAATGACAAAGCAGAGGCACATATTTTAGTGTGCCAAAAACAAGTTTACAATTGCAGCTCTGAAGGCAAATGGATGGCGATGGAAGAAATCATGCTGAGTAAAGTTAGCCAAACCCGGAGAGTAAATGGTGGAATGTTTTCACTCACTTGTGGAGTCTGGAGCTAAACTCAGGTCTGTGTGAAAGGTAGGTAATCTCATGTATTAGACCCAACAAAGGCATAGTAACACATAATCTAGGGCAAATGTATATATATAGTGGGGGGGATAGAGTAGGTGGGGATGGGAGACGGAGGGAGAATAGGGACGGATCTAGGGGCCATTCTGGTGTAAGTGTATATGCATATCCTATTGCTACTTTAAATGCATTTGTGATTGTACAATAACTCAATTCCTTAATAAAATATATTAATAATAATAAGTTAACTAGAAGTTGCCATTCAATATGACAATTATGAATTCAACAGTTTTTTAGAGAAATATTTTTATTTATTCATTCGCTTTGCTCTAAATCATTGATAATACAAGTGTGCAAACTACAGCATGCTAGAGTCTGTGTTAGGTTTCAATAGTTCTTGCTGTCATTAGTTCTGCATTCTACTGGGGGTGAGACATATTAAATACTGTAAAGAATATAAAAGTCATTGATAAGACAGACAGTGAGTGAGCACATAGATTACACAAATGGTCCTTCAATGTCTGTCTCAGGAAGCAATAAGCCAAGATATAAAAAAAGAGAAGATGCTGATAGGTGATTATAGACAGGATTTTGGGGTAGATCAGAGGCAATTTCAGTAACATATTCAGACAATAAATAAATGAAAACAACATATCCACTTATATTTTAATATTATGTTAAATCTCTGCCCAATAAAACAATAGTTAAATACAAAATGTTCCCAATATTATAAACAACTTAGTCAAAAAACATAGTGAAAGTAGAATCTCAGTATACAAGATCAGCAGCATTTGGAATAAATGGATAAAAGAGTTCCCTCTTCTAAAAATATGTCCTCAGCCCTTCTCTTCATAGGCAGGATAACTAGACACACAAACAGGAACTGGAATGAGCTCCTTCACTATCTTAAGAGGGTGCAGAATATAGTATTTTCCCAGATAATTTATATAGAATATAAATTCCTTTTAGTTAATAATGCAGAACCAGAAGAAAGATCATAATATCGCAATGTTTGATGCTCAATTTTTTTAAAGGTTGAAAGAACTGATATATTCATAAGGTGGCTATTAATTGAACGACTCCATATCATTTTATTTTGTTACCTTTAGTAAGGCCAAATGCTGATAAAGCTGGCTACTTCAGCCACTTTTTCTCCTTACCCCAAACTTTGACAATAAACCTATATTTTAGCACCACCACAATGTGGCCAGAACTGAACGCTGCTGTAAAAGTGAAATGTACAAGCAACTATCTATACCATCTTTTATTCCATTTATTGAAGGTCTGTAGCCACCAATACTTTCCACATCATCAATTTTGCTTCCACCATGAGATCCATATCTGAAATTTCTTCTTAGAAAATTCTAGGAATTATTTTTCCTCTGAATCAGGAGGTCTGAGGGACAAACAAGTCACATAAGTAACAGTGTGTGTATTTAAAAAAAATTGCAGGGCTGGAGTGGTGGCTCAGTGTTTGGGACACTTGCCTGGCATGCACAAAGACCCAGGTTTGAACTCCAGCACCATGTTCATGGCTGGGTGTAGGAAAAGCAAAATCCAGATGGAAAATTGAGTGAAATTGAAACTGATTCTTTCTCTCTTACTCTGTCCCTTTCTCTTAAAGAAAAAATTGCACTTTAATTCTTAAGAACTTTGGCTTGTGTGTTTAGATTTTGTATCTCTTCTTGTAATTATTTCTTCTTTTTACATTTGTCATGAGTTCGATTTTCAGTTTATTTTTCTTCTGAATTAATTCATTCAATAATTCTCATATGTAAAATCAATTGTCTATAATTGAACAAAACTGAAAGCTATTGTTGGTTTTCTTATTTATTTTCTGTATTAGATATTCATGTGCAAATAAAATTACTCAAGGAGAAATAAAATAAATATCATGTAATAACATTTTTAGTGCTACAGTTACTTTACAGGGACTTGGAGTATTGTAGAGAGTTATAGAGTACTAGTTTATGGAGCCAGGGGCTTCATATAAAGTTTATGAATGTAACTTTTCCCAACCAGCTCAGAGACTTCCATTTGAGAAAAGATTATACTGAAAGAATTTTTTACAGTCTAATCTCTTCTGATTGCATAATACAAGAAAATTTGTAAAAGTCTTGTGGTAGACGAGCAAGCCTTTGGCTATGAACTCGGCACTTCATTCTTGAAGAGTCCCAGTACATGACAACATTCAATATTATATTTGGGTGCTTAATTACTCCTCATTGAGATGACTACTGAAATTTCACAGTTCTACAATATTAAAATGTTCTCAGACACTGAATGACAACATTTGATAAATAAGACATGCTTAATAACATGGGTAAACAGTAATATTTAGAAATCTTGAAGTACAATGGTGAAGAAATACTAATCAGGGTGATTTTGACAACAAATTCCTGCTGCTTAAGTGATGAATTCTGATTAGCTCCCTTACTTTGGGTTGAAGCCACTTTTAGACGAATTTTAGGTCCTATTCATCAATACATTTAATTGAATTTACTAAAAACCCAAAAGAATTTATTTTGGAACTTGGATCACATGATTTTGAAGTTTATCAGATTAGCATAGACAATTCTAAAGTAGAAGAGTAATTAAAGGGCATTAGTCATTACAGACCTAATTTTAATAATATAAATCCGATGTAAAAGTAGAGAAACAGAGAAATAAAATACAGTGGATGTCTGGGAAGCAGGAATTACTACATAACAGCTTACTATATGATAAAAGAGAAAGCATATATCAAGGAAGAAGTAAATTTGTCTTAAATACTTGAGACAATTTGTTAACTCATTGAAAATTAATGCAGCAGGGGCTGTGTGTTCCTGGTGGAGCCTCCCTGTTGGTCCTGCGACTCTCAATCAGAGGCTGCCCTCTTCCACCCCTGATCTGCATGCTCTGGGCGGAGTTCATTTTTCAGGACCCAACTTTGCAACACAGGCAGATTTGCAGTACATATACTGGCTGGGCATGACAGGCTGTCAGGCCTTGTGACTCTGGAGCACCCGGTCCTCGGGTTGGGCAGAGATCACATTCAGCCTCAGCAAAGTAGGAACAGAAGTGGTATCCCAGGACCAGTACTCTCCTCTGCTTTCAGGCCCTGAGACCTGGGAACAAGAGGAGGGTCCCACAGGACCTGTGTGGTTCAAGTGGGGCTTGGCTTCCAGGCTGCTTGAGTTTGTAGTTGAGACTTCCCCAGGGGTGGGACTTTCTGGGCTGGTGTTTTCCTCTCAGTGCCCCCACCGTGCTGAGATTGAGACTGCTCAAGAGACATGCCTTTGGGGCAAGTGAGGGCCTCCGGTCACAACAGATGTCCCAGGAAAGCTCAGTTCGGGCCTGGCCACTCCCCTAGGATTCACGAGATACCCTTGCAGCTGCTTCAAGATCCACATGACTGCAAGTGGTTCCTGACACCCAGCTGAAGTGGGGCAAGAGTTTGGGCAGGCTGGCACAAAAGTGCCCATTTGTTCAACCCAGGAAGGCCAAAAGGCTATATTCAGGAAGCAGGGGCCTTGAAAGACTGCATCCCCTCCATAGGAGAAGAATATTGGGAGGACTCTTGGGAATCTGACTTCCAGCTGAGAACAGCAAAACACATTCCCTCAGCAACCTCACCCTGGAGCTGCCTCCACCCAGATGTCAGATATGAACATATACCTCCACTGTATATTTTGACCTCAGCTGCAATAACTCATAACCCTCCCAACTGTCCCTTTTGTTGTTGTTGGTGGTGGTGGTGGTGAGTTTTTTGCTTGTTTCTTTGACTGTTTTTGCATTGTTTCTTTTCTGTTTCTTCTTTCTTTTGCTGTGTTCGTGTTGCTGTGGTTTGATTTATGGCTGGTTGTGATCTTGCAAACTAGTGCGTTTTCTCTTTGTGTTGTACAGTCTCCCAGTAGTTAGCTCCTCTGGTATCCTCTTCTTCCCTTTCCTCTGGCAACACCTAAACTTTATTCTGCTCTCTCTCATTCTTCCTCAAAGTAATTACCGCAGTGCCTTCCTCTTTCTTTCTTTTCTTTATTTTAGCAGAATATCCTACATCATCTCCGCTCTATTGCTGCTCTCTCTCCAAATTCACAAGTTCTGCACTACTTTCCTATCACATTCCCTTTGCGCTTTAGGGCTTTTCCCCTCACCTACAGAGGTATTGGAAAACTAAAGTGATTGCCAAACTTCAAAATGGGTGTTTGCTTTCAAACAAAGTACAGTCAGAGGACTCTCATGGAAGACAGCTGCTAATCCATTTTCTCTTCTCATAGGTGGTCGTTAACTCTGTTTTTCTTTTTTAACACTGTAACAGCTATAATAGGCACAAAGTAACCAAATAAACCTTCTCTGTTGTGTGAATTGGCTGTACATATTGACTCTTATCCCTTATTTCCTAAAGTACTGGAAATCTTAATTCACAGATTGGGGTACCAGCCATTGAACCGTACCATTCAAATTGTACCCCAGCCCAAAAGAGCAAAAAGACAAACACTACATGCCCATCAACAAAGTTCCCAAGTGAAATATCCAGTGACAGATCTCAGACCTCATTCACTGACACTGAAAATGAGGAAAAGGGAAACAATTCTCCTCCTCAAACCTATAACTCTCCAGGCAAGGAGTCCCAGATGGGGTCCTAGATGAAAACTTAGAAAACAGTATAAACATTCTGATTATGGAATTAAAAGAAGACATATGGAAGGAAATAAGAGAGCAATCTCAGGAGTTGAGAGACCACTTTGATAAAGAGCTAGACATTCTGAAAAGAGATGTAGCAGAGCTTTTAGAATTGAAAAACACAGACGACCAAATTAAAAGCTCATTGGAAGATACTAACATCAGAGTAAACATGGTGTAAAACAGAACCTCAGCTCTTGAAGAATGAACATCAGACGATGAGCAACATTGAGTGCAAGGAGGATAGACAAGATAAGAAACATACTGAGCATGATCAGAACTTCCAAGAAGTATGGGATGAGATGAAAAGAAATAACATGAGAGTAATTGGGATAGGGGAAAATATAGAACAATAAATGATTGGCATAAAGAATCTTCTCAATAAGATAGCAAAATAATAATTCCCCCGTATCAGAATTGATCCAGAAATTCAAATTCAAGACACCTATAGGACACCATACAGACCTAACAAAATGAGAAACTCATCGAGAAATATCATATACAAAATGAATTACAGAGAAATCAAGGAAAGGATTTTTCACCTCAGACAATAAAGACCAAGAGCGCAAGGAACAATAATTTTCAAATATTGAAAGAAAATAATTTTCAGCCGAAGATCCTATGCCCTTTAAAACTCAGCTTTAAATGTTATGGGGAAGGGCTGGAGTGGTGGCTCAGAGGATATAGCACTTACCTAACATATGGGAGGATGTGGGTTCAAACTCCAGCACCACATAAAACGAAGTTCTATTCTGCTTTTTTGAGAGAACAATATCATGGAATTTGTAGCCAAATGGATAGAAATGGAAAAAATTATGCTGAGTGAAATATCCCAAAATCAGATACTTTAGGGTCTAATGTTTTCTCTCATATGTGGAAGCTACAGTAAAATCTAAGACAGAATGAAAGTTAGCTCCATTTAAATAATAAGCTCAACATAGTTGAAATTTCACATAAGCTGGGGGAACCATAACTAGGAGAGTGGGAGAAGGGAGGGAGGGATTAGGGGGTTATCAATGCAACTGGGAACCCTCAATTCTCATGAGAAGCTCAACTGTGCCCAGGCAGGCAGAGGAACTCAGAAATTTCAAAAATTAATATACGTGTGTATGTTTATTTCTATCTATAACATGGGGGTATTGCAGAGGAGACATGAGAGCAGGGTGTGGACAAAGGGGGGAGATCCTGGATTAGGATGGGCCTTAACTTACTTTGTCAATATCCACGTATACACAAATATGTAACAATTCCCTCCAATATGTAAGACTATGTCAAACAAACAAAAAAAATAGAATATTAATGCAGGTGGAATCCAATCTTACAATAAATACCAGGGAATTCTTAATGAAAAAAAAAAGAAATTTTTTGGGGGTAGAGTAATTCTTATCTTAAAAAGAGAAGATGTTGCAGCACAGAGGATGGATAAATGTGAACTTAACAAATATTTAAAATTTTATGTGTAAAATTTCATTTAAAAGCCACACATCAAAAAATGAATTATATTTATTGTTTTATGACACACATGTATTTTATATAAAATAAAAGAACATATGCAGAAAAATAAGTGTAAACACTGGAACATGGAGTTTTAAAATTGGCAAAGTCGATGAATGATAATTCTTTGAACAATACAGTTAGCAAGTGAACACATTAAAATTATCCTGTCTCCCTAGGTATCAAAGAAAAATAGCTTAGGGCAAATTAGGAAAAAAATGGCCTATGCTCTCAAATTTTCATGAGACATTATTTTGAGTGTAATAAGTTAAACAATGTTTTTTCCCTATTTTCTAATTTAGTAATTATTTTCAGACATTAAAAATATACCATTTGCTCATGTATGGACTATCTAAATTTGCTTTTTTAATATATATATTTTTGTTAAGGAGTTGAGTTGTTGTACATTCATAAATGCATATAAAGTAAAAATATGGTATGCATTTGATCCTAAACCATAGTTACCCCCACATTGTCCACACCCCAGTCTCTTGATTCTTCTATGTTATACCCTTATAACAAATATAAATGTCCATATATATGAAGATTGTGAATTTTCCCAAATTAAATGATTGCATAAATATTATTTGACTTCTCAGGGGGGTAAAGAGTATGCTACATTGTTGATTGTCTCCCTAGATGCCTACCTATCTTCACTCCCTTTCCTGTCTCCCTGCCTCTCCCCTTCCATACACATGGTTCCTCTAGGTTATTTGTAGCTATACAGGCCCTTGGTGGGTACAGTACATGAGTTTGACTACCTTTCACCCAAGCCGGGGTTTAGCTCCAGCCTCCATAAATAAGGGAAAGCATTTGAATCTTGACTAACTTCACAGCTTGATTTCTTCCATTCATTTACCTTCAAAGGCTGCAGTATCATTGTTTCTAATAGTTAAGTAGAATATTCTTTTATACAGAGTTTAGCAGCAGGTATTCACTTTAAAACATTTCTGTATCTATCATAGAACTTTTACAACTAATTATACAGCCAAATAATTAATATTTGGGAGCATCAATATGTACAAAGATATTAAATGTAGTTTGCATTAATAATAGGAGCATTTGAAAATAACCTACATTTTCATACATGGGAAAAGGCTAAGCATATGATGATTAATCTATTTAATAAAATTGTGTGCAACAATTGGAAATGTTTATTGCAATTAGGTAATATTATTGGAGTGCACTGAGAAAAAACTTATTAGTTGGCGATATCAAGAGAAAAAGCAGACTAAAATCATATCTAATATGATTTCAATTATTTAATCATTTTTAAAAGCAACAACTGGAAAAAACTACACACACACTGATAGTAGTTATAACTGAATATATTTCAAATGCAATAAATTTTTTACATTTATATACTTTTAATGAACAATATGCAAAACTTTACTTGGAAAGAAGAAGCTATTTATAGTCTAGAGTATTTGTATAATACCTCTGAATCTTTTCCTAATATTATTCAAAATGTCACCTATAGTTGCTGCTAAAATATTTGTTATTCAGTTGTATATATTGGTGCATTTAATTCATACAAATCATGTATTCAATGCTCTGAGAAGTATCAAGCTATCCTTCATGCATTATTATAAGGGAGACACATCACAGCAATCAAGGGCACCAATTAATGTCAATTACAGCCTATCTACCTGTCACCTTAGCATTCTTGTAGGAATAGCTATAGAACTCTGCTGCTTTTTAAGTCCTGGAATTGAGGGATCTCATTGTTACTTGAGTTGAATCCAGTCATGACATGAACATAAAAGGTTAAATGAGGGCTGTACAAATTAAGACTTATAGTAGACCATGGTGCTTTCTAAAATTACTTTTTCCACTAACTTCTCAACTTGTGACATTGAAAACTGTATGTATGAGATTATATTTATGGGCACCCTTAGAGGTTTAGAAATGTGCCAAATCTAATGGGAAGTGTAATATTTTTAGATGTGGGTTTTGAATAAAATTTCTTTAAAATGCATTCTCACTGTGTTTATACAGGTTTCCATAGCATATTCTCAACTGAACTGCTGCTACTTGTGAAAGAAATGAACAGTCATTTTTAAATGAAGCAATGTTATTTTTCATAAGATTTTTGTAACATTTTTAAAAAATAGAAGCACCTGTAATCATCCATTTTGAATTATGAGGGAGTTATTTGTCTATTTCCTTTTTAATTTACTTTTTTCAAGACATTTTTCTTTTCTTTTTATTCTCTTAAATTTGAAGAAATGAAAGATAAATTACTGAATACTGCGGATATACACAATTCAAAAGTAGAGAAAATTAATTTAATCCTGTCTAAAAACAATTTTTAAAATGAGATATATATTTTTCATCAACTTAGATGTAAGAACATCTTCTGTTTATCCAATGCTAGACTCTCTTAAAGGGTCTCAAAAACATTCTTTCTCTGTATGTGCATGCTAGTAATCAAGGCTCCTATCACAATTTTCTTTACGTTGCTATTAATTTAGCAATGCTGACAGCTCCTGTTTTCTAAAATCATTTTTCTCAGTTTTTTGGATATGACTCTTACGAAAGAATTAAGACCATCATATGCAAGTCAGGGCTCTCAGAATGAAACAAGATGTCAGTTTCACGAAAACCACAAGGAAGGCAGTGAGAATTAGTAAAAACAACACACTGAACTTAGGACCACAGACACACAGGTGCTAAAATGATCCACTCTAACCCTCCTATCTCACTAAATGTGAAAAGTAGAAGGTAACACAAGTAAGAAACACTAGTGAAGATCACAGTCTGTGGAAAGAGAACTATGGAAGAATGATTTTTCTTACTTCATTCTTAACATCTCTGAAGAGTGCTTAGAGGGTATTTTATAGATTTGAATGCTTATGTTAAAAAGAGAATAATGATGTTGAATCAATAACCTAACTTTATAACTTAATAGCTAGAATAAAAGAAACAACCCAACCTAGCAGAAAGAGTATTATGACAGAGGTTAGAATGAAGATAAATGAAACAAAGAATAAAATAACAAAAGCATAAATGAAATTAAAAGTGGATTCTACGGAAAGATCAACTAAGTTGGCATATATTTAGCTATACTGACTGCAAAATGAGAAGAAGATATAAATAAAAAAATCAGAAAGTAGAAATATTACCATTGACCTTACCAAAAAAAAAAAAAGTTTTTAAGAAAATACTATGAACAATTGTATGCCAAAAAATTTTAAAAATGGTCAAATTCCTAAGAACATATAAGTCACTGAAACTAACACAAGAGTAAACAGAAAATCTGAACAGACTTAATAAAAAGTAAAGAGAATAAATAGTTCATTAAACAAAAACACCTCAACAAAAAATGGGCTGAACTACTCCCCTTGGAATTCTATGAGATTTTTAAAATAAATAATACCAATGACTTTCAAATTTTTCTACAGATGAAAAAGAAGGTAACATTTCCTAACTCACTCTGGAAGGACAGCATTACTTAAACACCAAACATTACTTAAATACCAGACATTTATAATGGCATAAAACATAGCAAAATACTTCAAAATCAATCTCACTATATATATACAAGATGTGTATGAAAAAACTACAAAATATTATTGGAAAAAATTAATGGCAAGGAATGAAATGATTCCCAGAACACAAGATATTATTGTTAAGACACTAATAATATTAAAAGTAGTCTACACATTCATGAGTTCTCATCAAAATTCTAATACTTCTCATTTTTGCAGAAATGTAAAAGACTCCCCTAAAAATTTATATGGAATTACAAGGGTCTCCATATAGTCAAAGACATCTTGCCAAAGAAAATTGTTAAGGGAGTCACAGTTTCTTATCACAAAATTTCTTATAAAGCTATTCAATCATACTAGTTTGATATTAGCCTAAGTAGTATTATTTAATATCCGTAAATAATTATTGTAATTTCTGGCCGGGTACCAAAACCACTTAGAGGGGAAAGAATTGTCTTTTCAACAAATATTGCAGAAGCAAATGCTTATTCACCTTCAAAAGAATGAAGTTGAACCCTTATGACAAATCGCATTAAAAATATCTCAAAGTGGATATAAACACTTAAATTCTAAAACTTTTAGAAGAAAATATAAATATTTTAACATTGAGCTTTACAATACTTTCTTGTATATGATATCACAAAACATATTTAAAAAATTAAAAAAATAAAAATAGCTTTATTATATGTCATTAAATTTAAGTAACTTATGTACCAAAACATACTGAACAAACAATCCACAGTATGGAAAATTGTATTCACTAATCACATATTTCATAAGGTATTAGTATCAGGAATATAAAAAGAACTAGCACAATGCAACAAAAACAAAAAGCAATCCAAATTAAAAATGAAAAAAGGACCTCAATTAATACTTCTGTAAAGATCATTTAGAAGTCTCAATAAATAAATACCTTGATAAATGTTCAATAGGTACTCAATTAATTGGCAAAATGCAAATCAAAAGCACAATAGGATTCCAACTCACATACATACAGATTACAGGAAAACTAAACCTAAAATAAGACTACTGACCAAAAATATAGAACATTGGAAAATGTATATATTATTGTTGGGAATGTAAAATGGTACAACTGCAGAAAGTAGTGCAGTGATTTCTAGAAAATTAAAAATAGAATTTCCACATAACCATATGATTCAACATGTGGTTACATACCCCAAAGAACTATAAACCCATAGTCAAAAACAATATTTACTCAAGAGTTCATAGTTGCACTATTACCAAAAACAAAAATTGTGAAACAACTCAAATGTTAATCAACTGATGAATTGATAAGTACCATGGAATTTGGCAGTAAGAAGAACAATGTACTCATTCATTCTACTATGTGGAGTCACCTTGAAAATATGCTATTCCAAGGAAGTCAGACACTCAAGATTACCTATTATGTGATTCAGATTTGTAGGAAATACCCAGGAAAGACTATTATGGAGATTGAAAGCAAATCAGTTATTTTCAGGAGCTAGAAAGAGAGAGAAATTAAGAGTGACTGGTTAGTGGGTATACCTTTCCTTTTATGTTGATGAAAATGTTCTAAAACTCAATAGTGGAAATTGTTGGTCAATGTCGTGAATGTAGTAAATATCATTAATGGAAAATTTTTGTGAATTTTAATAGCCCCTATAAGTAAAAAAAAAAAAATCAAAAGAAAGAACCCAAACAAACAACAATGTGCAACAATCATCTTTGTTCTAAGACAAGAAATAATGTATATGCAAACGTGAAGGATATCTTATAACATCAAAGAACTATAGAAAGTAATGTCAGTTAACTTTTTCATCTGTCATTATTAATCAATCTTTTAATGAGCTTAATCAGCTCATCAAAGTATTCTCTAAATTGCTATCAGTTTTGGGAAAGAATGTAAATAAATATTTTTATTTTTGAAGATATCATTATACCTTTTGCTTTCCCTTTAGTTTTTACCTGAATCATTATGCATCATTCTGACATACCTGAAAAATTTGATTGTCTTGGTATGTTATACCCTGGAAAACACAATCATGTCATATTCTTTCCAACAGACCCTAGCTTTCAAGCCAATATGACTGGGTAATTCTAGCTAACATCACTTTATTCTCTGGAAGTTGTAGCTTGCCAGCATGATTATTCACTTGGAGGCCCCCAGCAAACTAAGCAAGTAGACAATTTTGCTTGATTCATTTTTTCTTAGTTCTTTTGCAGCAGGGAGTTTCCTTCAAATAAATTCAAATATATTTGAACTCATCTTCTGAAGGTAATTTTGTTTTGTTTCCTATTCTTGTTAGGAGCCTATCCTTTGTATACCTAACAAGGTTTATAACAGGTTTTGTTGGCAGAACAGTTCTTTGCAGGTTTTATGAATTACCAATATGTGTGAATTACGGTTAGTTGAGATAAAGGCCCAGGAATGCTCTTGGCACACCTTAAGCTCTAGACAAATCCTGAAGATAAATAATCAAAAGCAATAAAATCATGGAAGGATGTTTGAAAACTGGATTAAAGTGGTCCACTTAAGAATTGAAAAGCAGACACCTCGATGACAGTGAAGTTTGGGTTACATTTATGAATTATAAATTTTGTATTATTTGTTTTCAAATTGGAAATATTAAATTTTGTTCAAAACAACAGCTTCTCCTTGTGAAAACCCAGCACTTTATTTCTGTGAGAATTGAAAACAAATTCTCAGTTTTTGGTTCTGTTAATTTTTTTGAGATCTAGACTTTGTTTTCTTGTCTATGATGCTAATTTTGTGAGAGAGGCAAATAATCTTGCAAAAAAAAAAAAAAAGAAAAAAGGAGAAAGTAATCATCATGTTTGCTTCCTCCTTAGACTTTATGGACCTAACTCCAGCAGCTCTCATGTCTTCTGGCCTTCTTTCTACCCTTAATTACAGGTTCAGATTTTTTTTTTTAGTCAATTTTATTTTTTCATTTGGTTTTTGTTTTTTTGACACTTAGTTGTGTATGTGGTACAGGGGTTTGCACCTGGGTCCTCACCTGTGCCAGGCAAGCAAGCACTCCACTGCTGAGCTATCGCTCCAGCCCCCAGAATTTTTTTTTTAATTAGAGTATAAGTCTTCTCTGAATTTTGTTTTTTCTTACTTAATGATGTATTACAGAACTTACTACATATTTGCTGATAAGCCACATTTAAAATGGATGGAGAAAAAAACCAATGGACTGGTCCTTTAGAAGTTTATATAGAGAATAAAGAGAAAGAACATATAGAGAAGCAATGGACAGTGAGGTGGGGAAAAACGTATCACAGAATAGAGCATATGAGTGTCCTGGGTCTACTGCCCACCTCAGTCATGGCCTCTGTCATCACAAGGCCATCTCCACTCCCCAATACATTTTTCTCTCTTTATAAGGATGTCAATCATCTTGAGGTAGAACCCATGCTAACAACCTCATTTTAATGTCTGCATACATTTTCAGAGGTCATTGAGCCTAATGATCCTACACAACAAGTTGAAACCTGGAGATCCTAACTTACTGATTTTATTCTAATAAGTTTCTAAGTTTTGACTTCTTTATATAACTTGCCTGTGGCATAATCAAGATTGAGAAAAACAAAACACATTTTAAAAGTACTAATAGAGAAATAAAACTATGTTTTATTTTCCTCAAAATAGCCAAAGTTTAGTGGCATAAATTTTGGTCTTACTTTTTTTTCCATTTGCTGTTATTTTGTTGACACATAATATTTGCACATATTTATGAAGTATAACATGATGTTTTGATCACTGTATCTGTTGGGTACTGATCAAGAGTAATTATCATATCCTTCCCCTTAAGCTTCTATCATTTCTTTGTGATGAGTACACTCAAAGTCCTTTCTATTTTGAGAGATAAAAGGCATTATTGTTAAATATATTCATCCTCATGTGCCGTAAATCACCTGGATTTCTTTTATGGAACAATAACATGGTGTCATTGACCAACCTCTTCCCTGCTTCCCCACTCTCCTCTGTCTAGTCTCTGGTACACACTATTCAGCTCTCAATTTCAACACAGTCAACTTTCTTGGATTATTGTCTATCTGAGCTTGACTTACTTCACTTAAAGTCCTTCAAGTTCATCCATGTTTAAAATATGTTTAGAAACAAGTTTAAGAAAACAAGAAAAGTGTTGTACATGGTGTTATGATCAGCTTTTTTGCTGCTGTGACTAAAAAACCTGACAATCATAATTTGAGGAGGAAAAATTTATTTGGTGGCTCTTGGATTCAGAGGTCCCAGTCCATAGACTTCATTCATTCCTTGAGGCTCAAGGTGAGGCAGAACATCATGGCGGAAGAATGCAGAGGAGGGAAGACATCACACCAGGAAGGAAAGAGAAAGGGAGAGCAAGAGAGCGAGAGAAAGAAAGAGAGAGACTCCATTTGCCAGATACAAAATAAATACCCCAAAGGCACTCCCTCAGGGACCTACTTGCTCCAGCCACACACTATCTGCATACAGTTACCAGCAAATTAATCCCTTTCAGGGGATTAGTGTAGTGATTAAGTTACAACTCTCATAACCCAATAATTTTGACTCTAAACTTTCTTGTATTGTCTCACACATGAGCTTTAGGGGGACATCTCATGTCTAAACCATAACACAAGGCATGTCTAAGTATATTCTGGTGTTTTATTCCAAAAGCAAATTTTTTTAGGAAAATGCCAAGACATTGAAATAAGGTTCTTATGAGAAGCTTTCATACATAGGCTTGTTTCCAAAACCTTAAGATAGTGTGTAGTCATCATTATTTTGGAGAGTCTAAACTGGGCATTTAATTTGTTCTAAACAGAGGTAATGCCTGCATGAAAGAGCCTGAATAGGGAAGACTTAATTCTTGTTCACAGTGTGTTTGTATGTGTTCAAGTGGCACATTACATTGTTCATTGTTTACACATGGTATGCATATGTATTTTTAACTAAGCACATGTACTTCTATTTTAAAGGACTATCTCAATAAGGATTCAAACTGCAACGCAGAAGGAAAGATACTATTTTTCAGAAATATATAGCTCAGATAATACCAATGGCATTTTCTGAGGTGTCATCATATTTTTATTTATAATGTAGTATAGAAAACAACTATTCAATTGACAAATATATACTATTGCATCAAATAACATTCTCCTTTTAAACTGTGGAAATACAGTCCTGTCAAATCTCTCTGTGGCCATTTCAATTATCCTTAACAATTCTTCTCAAATTTTAGCATGTGCTATAAAAACCTGGGGTTTTATTAAAACACAGATTGCAGGAACTAAACTCAGTGATTAGGAATATTAAGCCCAGGATAGGTTTGAGAATTTTGTAACAACTTCCCAGATGGTCCTGATGCTGCGGGATCAGGGAACATTCTTCAAAAGCCACAGATCTATGGTGAAACAAGAATTATCACTAATCTGTGATGAAACAGAAATTGAGAGACACAGATGAAATTGAAAGGTAGTTTTATATGTGAAACAGTCAAAAACCTATGTCATACGTTGTACAGCATGCACAAACGCAAAGAACATTTTTTTTTTTACTTAAGCGACATGCTGAGAATCTGTGAGTCAACTCACTAACTTTATGTATGTACATGATTATCTATCAATCATCTATTCGGAGTCAATTCCCATTATTCACCATAGTTACATTTGATAAAGTTGCACCAAAGACTGGATTAGCAATTACTGAGCCATTGTTCCTAAGGGAAATACAATATTAGGATCCTAAGACCCTCTGGTCATGTTTTTATCAGCTGATCCATAAATATCTTTATTTTATATGTGCTTCTGTTTAAAGATATAGTTTTAAATATAAACTGCTATAGTTTCCATCATAAACTTCCCCCGAAGGCCTGTATGTTTAAGGCTTGAGCATTAGCCTGAGGTGATAAAACGTTCAGGAGATGGGGCCTAGTGAAGTCAGGTCACTGGGATATGCCCTTGATGGGATATTGGGTTCTGTTTTGTCCTCTGTCTTTTGCTTCCCAGCCACCATGAGGTGATCAGGTTCCTCTGCTGGTCGCTAATGTACTGCTGTGTCCTGGGGTTCAAAGGCAACAGGGTCAAGTGACCAAGGACTGAAGTCTCTGAAACTGTGAGTAAAAATACACTTCCTCCTCATATGTCGATTTAACTCAGGGATTGGTTACAGTGGCTGAAAGCTGACTAACACATTAATGTTAATAGAATTGAGCTTGTGTATCTCATACCAGAATGAGGCATATTTCACACACATATTTTTTTGCATAAGGTACATCACAGCCTTTTTGTGCTTAGAAAAATAGCACTTTAACACTATGCTTTTAATGCATTTAAACAATGTAATCATCAATAAGAAGCACAAAAATGTGAAAAGCATGGTGCTCAGTAAACTTCAAAAGGGAGATTTATTTACAGTATGAGAATTGAAATAAAAAGTCAGAGCATGTCCTTGTTTGATCTCAGCAGGAAACTTGTACATGAGATGTCTCAAATGTTTTGCCATTCTGCATACGTCCGTGAATGACTGTGAAAGTGCTGCAGGTATTGGTTTTGATACCACAAATAAATAAATTTTAATGGGCAGGAAAATTTGCAAATATGGACTCAAAGAGTATACATATGCCGAGGAAGATAGATATCTATATATACATGGATAATTTTATAAAGATTAGATAGCAAAATGATACACACACATGTATGTATGTGAAGAAGGCAATGCATTTAGCAGCATACCTTGTTTTATTGTGACCTCAACTCAAATGCGTTAAAGAAAATGCATGTTTTGGTAGACCACCCATTTTCATTTCTCATTAGGTGAGAATGACTTTTTCTTCTTACTTTCTACATCCTAGTGTACTAATTCCCATAAAATATATTTACCATAGGGACTGGAGCAGTGGCTCAGTGGTATCAGGCTTACCTGGCATGCATGAGGACCCAGGTACAAACCCCAGGACCAGGTACACAACTGAGTGTAGGAATAAAGAAGACCAGATGAAAAACTAAATAAAGACGATTCTTTCTCTCACTCTTTCTCACTCTCCCTCTCTCTTTCTTAAGAAAAATTACAATAATATTTAGCAATATTTTCCTCTGGCAGGTAAATACATGTTCTTTATATTTAATTGCTTTGTCTCTCTGGGATAGTATTTTGCTATTGTTTTGCTCCCTTATAGAGATTATCACTGTACCTGTGCTTTCAAAGTTTCCAAGGAATCTTTCCATAATTATAATTTTGCCTTTATTCCATTCTCTTACCATTTCCCTATAAACATTAATCCATATAGCATTTGTGTAAGCTCAAGTGACATCAATCTTTAAAAAGTCATTCCACAATCCCATATCTTTTCAATTCATCTGTTTCTAGTTACTACCCTAGTTCATCTCCTTTATAAACTTTCTGATGTGTTCAGTTGTCTATTTGTTCCCTTTCTACAGTTTCTTACCACCAATATATTGACTTCAGACATAATTACTCTATAAAAGTTTCTAAGGATGCTCTTGAAAACACTTTCACTAAAATTTAATGCCATTGGATTTAAAAAATTATTCTGGACCATTTTTCTCATTGTACCATGCCACCACAATCTCAATATCTTCCTCCTGGTTTCAGATAATTCCTCTTCAGTCTGCTTTGCTTGCTTTTTCTTCCTTGTACAACCATCAGATGTTTGATTTTCTGTATGCTCTATTCTATATAATTGTCTTTTCTCACTCAGTGTATCCCCAAAGAGACCCATTGTTTCCAGCAATTCTCATTATCAGTTATATGCTGACAGTTTCCCAATTTTTCAGTTCCAATTCTGACCAATTTTTCAATTCTAGCTCCACTAAAAATTGCATACCTGAAACAAAATACGTGACATGTCCCTCAAGCCTTTTACTGTTCCAAAATTCTCTCTCATGAGTGGTGCCATCCTTTATCCAATCACTCCATCCAGAAACTCCTAGATAATCCTCAACACTTCCCTTTTGTTCACCAGTACAACTTATTACCAATTGGAACCAATTTAAATTCTTAGATCCTCAACTTCTCCAACCACTAGCAATCTCACACTAATTCCATTAATAACATTGCTGACTATGAACTTTGATCTCATAAGAAAAATTAATTTCTCAAACTTAAATATCACTTTCATAATATCATTTATTAACTAAGTCAATTTGCAATATGATTATAAAATATAAATGGTAGAATTGGTAACTAATAATAAACAAGAGGTTTTTTTCATCTGCAAGACTATTATTTAATGAACATAATTAGTACATAAGAAATAAAGGGGCTGAAGCAGTGGCTCAGCAGTTATGGTGCTTGGCTGGCATGCCTGAGGATGTGAGTTCAAGCCCCAGTACCATGTACACAACAAAGTGCTGGAGCAACGAAAGCCACGTGAAAAACTAAATTAAATTGATTCTCTCTTTCTCTCACTGTCCCTCTCTCTTTAAATTAAAAAAAAATAACAAATAGGAAATTATTTCTAGTAATCATCAAAAATTTAGTATGAGTATAACTATATAATAATCTCATGTATGTAATACTTCATGAAGAAGAATATGAAAAAATAAACAAAAAATAGAAATTGGCAAATATGAAATTCTGTAGCAATATTTGTGGGAATCATTCTCTGAGGAGAGAAAATACCTACAAAAGTATATTTTTACTATTTGCCTACAGACAAATGAAGAATGAAACAATCACAGGAAAATATTAATGTGATGTGAAAAAGTCTCCTTTGAGATTTCTTTTGTTCACATTATTTTGCCTATAGCAATGACCAAGTTTATTTTATTCATAGCATTAGTATGTATGAATGGTATGTAGGAATGAATTGGTTATGTACATAAACATAGTAAACAAGACCACTGTGATGTTAGTAAAACATAATCCTTAGGTAAACATAAAACAATTAGTGTCAAGCAAAGCTTTTGAGAAGTGGATTCATAAACTAGCGTCTTATTTATGTAATCATTTTTCTTAAGTCTACAACAAACTCTAATTGTTGGTTCACTCAAAGATAATAAAGCCTGACTGTATTTAGTCTTTGAATGTCAAAATATGCTTCATTTAAATGAAATCTTATTCCGGAATTCATACATTTACTGCGTTTGCTTATATTTAAATGTCAATTATTAATTACAAATTATCTTGGCTCCCACCAATTATCTTTGAATAACATTAATTATTTCTCAGGTTTCAAGAGATTTCTGGAATACTTTATCTGATGAACTAGCACATTTCATTTCAGTATTTTAAATAGCATATAATTATTTTCCACTGCTTTCCCTTTGTATCTCAAAGTTAAACCTTATTTGATTTTCTCTGTGAGCTAAAGGAAAACCAATTATAGGAAGGAGAAATAATTAAGGAAAATAAGGGAACAAAACCGAAAACAAGTAAAATAGAAAAAAGAACAAAGAAACAAAGAATCAAAGAAAATAAGAGAGAACATTTTGCAGGAGACATCTATTTCACCACACCAATTCATCATTCTATCTTATACACTGAGAAGAGTCAATACTGTATGGTGTTGTTTTATACCGTGAAGTTTTTTTTTTTTTTTTTACTTATCTGGATTACATATATCACATTGTGGATTATATACAGTTCTCCTAATAATATGCAAGTTAGTTTCAATGCATAGGGCTAGCATTGCTGCTGTTGTAATTTTCAGAGAAGGAATTCTCTGACCAATTATGTGCTGCAGTGGTGATGGAAAGGCCTTCTAAGGGAAAAAAAATGTTCACATTTCAGGGTTGGATCCCTGGGGTTTGCCATTCCAGCAAATGGATTTGATCTTTGTGGAGCTTGCTTATACCTGCACCATTCTTAAGATTCCCAAAGACTGACTATAAACTACAGATTTGAGTAGTTTGTTAAAATAAGAAAAGTAATATTGCTAAAACATTTGTGATGCTCATGACAGTATGAATGATATCTCCCTATAGTCATATCCATCAAGGAACAGAAAACAAGGTAAATTTCAAAGCATATAAAAGGAGAAAAGAGACATGGATAAACTATATTTCATATCAGAATCATTGAAATGTGATAGTCAAATACAATCACCTTTACCCAGGTATTTTCTTGCCCATTTAGTGGCAATGACCATAACATTTTGATAATATTTCATTTATGTAATTAGGAATTGAAATGTGAACTGGAAAATAATAGTATTCAATTCAAGCTCCATGTGAAATAATGTTAATAGGTATTAAACATGTTTTGCTATAGTCTAAGTAGCATATCATTAACATAAAATTCAAAACATACAAAGTATAACAGTATCACATTTTTAAACACAAGCAATTGCAGTAAAACTCTTGAAAGGCAGAGGAGTGATAAGCATACAACTTAGAAATTCATTTGATGTTGGAGGAGAAGACATAGGGGTTCAAAGAGCATTTGAGCTTTGAAGGTATTTGTAGTAGTCTAGTTCTCTAGCTGAGTTGCGATTCAGTGTTTTATATATATATTCCTTTTTTTAGATATTTAAGATAGATAAATTGAAAACACAGCTCGGACTAAGGAGTCTACGAACACTATGATTATCCATATTCCAATGAGAGCAGTATAATTCAGTGCAATTGTGATGACCAATTTAGTGTGTCAAATTGATTGGGTCCCTGCGTGCCCAGATATTTCATTAGGTAGTCTTTCTGGATGTGCCTACTACATATAAGTTCCAAGTGTGAAGCTACTAAGTGATCTGAACAACTGCTGGCTTTGAATGGCATCAGAACAACAGAAGATTTCACAACAGGTTCCAGGTACCATGCAAGCTGCTGGGCCTCTATGGCCATATGATCCAGCAAACCCAATGATGCTTGAAGTGCCAGTGACAGACAGGGATGCTATTGGAGCCTTTGGCATTCCATGATGGGTGAATCACATCACAAGTCATTAAGATTTTGGACCAAAGGCCTGCCATCTTTAAGAGATAATAATTTCTCCTTAAAAGAAATGGTCTTTAACCTATTAGTGGACCTTTGTAGAGACTGAGTGCTTAATTATGGGTCACCAAGTTACAGTGCATCCTGACCTTTTCATTCTAGAGAAAGATTTTAATAACCAAGTGAATAGAATGAGCTGATTGGTTCATAACAGCCATTCTCTTTCCCCAGCAAAATGAGTCATCACTGAAGGAGCTCATGAACAAGTGGTCATGATGACAGAAATAGAGATTGTACCTAGGCTCAGCAACATGGAATTTCACTCACCAAGGCCACTCTGGCACAGCTATTGCTGAGTGCTCATTATACCAGCACCAAAGACCTGCCCTGGCTCCCCAGTATGGCACTTCTCCCTATAGTAATCAGCCACCTACCAGGTATCGGGTTGATTACATTGGAAGGGGCAATGTTTTATTTTTACTGGAATAGACATTTACTTTGGATGTAGATTGCCTTTCCCACAAAACTATTTGTATCCAGACTATCATCCTGGACAGTCTGGCTTATCTACCATCATGATATTCTATACAACACTGATTCTGATCAAGAAATTCACTTCATAGCAAAAGGAATATGGCATTGGGCCTATGCATATGGAGTTCACAGGCTTTAAACCATTTCCCTCAATCCTCAAGCAGGCACTCAGCAGAGAAGTGGAATGGCATTTTGGAAACCAACTTATAGTGTCATCTAGGTGGCAATATCTTGCAGGGTTGGGCAGTGTTTCCCAGTAGTCTGGATAGATTCTAAATCTGCATCCTATGTGAGGTATTATTTTTTTCAACAAGGATTTCAGAGTCCAGGAATTAAATGGCAAAATGGGAGTAGTACCTCTCACTATTTCTCCTAGTGAATCATTAATAAAAGTTTCTCTTCCTTTCCCTGCAACTTTGTGCTCTGCTTACACATCACTGCTATACATCTCTAGTTTGCAGGCAGTAGATATGGGGTTTCCATTCATGTGAGAAAATATGTCATAACAATGTCTCTTTCATTGATTCTGTTTCTCAAGACAACCCTATCTACTATAACAATATAGTAGAAACTGGAAAACAGAAGCTTTCATCTTTTGATTTTATTTTCTTCAGCAATTTCATTTTTAACTGAGGTCATTTTATAGGTTGACATGTTTCTTTCTCATTCACAATCATCTTTCTTGTCTTTTTCCATTCTGTAACAATAATCAATTGGCTCATGCAATAGAACATGGAATGCAATAATATAAGATAAAAACATATTATTAGCTTTTGTTTCAAAATAAAAATTGAAAATTATGAAAGAAACATTTCTCAATAAAAAATATTTTATACTATAAAATCCATGCTCCAGCATAGCCATATACATAAATGCATTCTGTAAATTCACACTATTCAGAGGAGTGTTTCCTTAGTAACAACCATTCTTTCTTACCCAGTAGAGAAATGGTAGGAAGAACAGTCTCAAAGCAAGAAAGAAGTTAACCATTGGTATGTTTTCCTGAGAACGAGGCTCTGGCCTGCTCAGTTGGGGGTAATTCTTGGGATAGAAATAGGTGAATTGATGAATCAAATCCCCAGGTACTTAGGATAATTTGTATGAAATTTGTTCCCAGGTTCCCAGGTGGATTAAAAAAAAAAAACTGTGCGCACTCTTAACTCTGGGAAGAGTAGAGAGGAGGATATCATCTATAAAACATGGAGTGCTGATAGTTTTAAGAGTTTCCTCACAGCCTCAGAGAGGCAACAGAAGGCAAGAAGATACTTTCCACATCCCCTGGTGGGACATTAAATTCACAGAGCAACTGTAGGATCTAAAATGGCCATGTAGTTACAGTCATAAGAGTTCAGGTATAATCTGCATGGGACTGTGAATAAAACCTTGACCGTAGCCAGATGCCCAGCTGGTGCCAGCGTGGGTGATGATGGCCAAGTACCCTCTCCATACACCATTCTAAGAAAAGAATGGTTTGAAACTGGATTTGATCCCACACAGAGGCTGCATCCTGAGACTGGGCACTTGGACACTCTAACCACAACTCATTTAGCTCAGACGAAGTTACTTTCTTCAGGTGGAATACAGTTTGAATCACAAGTGAATTTCAGTTAACAAAAAGTGGAAAAAGCCATTCTTGTTTCTTAAAAGTGGAGTTTCTTTGTCAGAGAATATTTATGCTCACAATAAAGGGATTTTACACATAAAATATTGGTTTTTTACACTTTTCATCTATAAACAAAGCCTGATGATAACTTCTTCCTTATGCCCTCAGGCTGTTTTAAAGATTAATAAGAAAAACAAAATTCTGAGTGCTTGGACTACCTAATGACTTGTGCTTATTCTACGCAGTGCCCTTCTCAGATAGGATGTGTTTATTGGATGTGTTTTCATTTTGGTTTTTGCCACAACAAAATTGAGGTTTAGGGATGGATAGAGATAATTTACCAATGATTCTTGCACTGAGCCATGTTTCTGGGCCTCTCCAGCTCCTCATAATCAAATGTTCTTGTAATAAATCTCCTGGAGAGGAGGATAATCATTTGTGGTTTTTGACCCAGTGCCTACAATTTAGATGTTTTCATCATTGAGTAACGTGACATTCCTTTTCATGTTAAAAAAAAAAAACTCAAGTTTTTATCCTAGTCCATTTATAAGCTTACTTGAAAAACACAAGCCTGTTTTACATTTAGTACATTAAGAAACTAGAAAGCCACAGCTATGTTATTTTCAATAAATGCCAATATAATTTACAATATATAAATTTCATGAAGTATTTTCTGATTACAATGTATTAAGCTAGCTAGCGGTAACTGGTTTATTCTCATCCAAGTTGCTACTGAAATAACATGGAAAAACTGAAAATGATGCAATATTGCAGCAGCATCTTATATGGACAGAAGCATATTTAGTTTGTCCCTAGAACACCAAGAAGGCCAGAGTGACTATAGCAGAATGAGAGAAATGGGAAATTAGACCAAAAAGTGGGACCATGGTTCGGTGTCTTGCTCCTGCATAAGTATAATCCACAAATACTTTAAATTTTAAAATGAGGTCAAAACTGATATTTAACTTGAGAAATGGTATGGACAACTTATTCAAGTATTTTTCTAGCTACTCAATGGAAAATGAATGATGGAGGATAGTGATGACACAAGTAAGTCAATCAGGAAATCATTTTAAGGGTCAAAGTAATAGGATGAGGCTATTAAGTTTGTAGAGTGGAGAATAATCCAAAAACCTCAAAATCTTATGAAACAATAATTATGACCAAGATTTGCTTTTCTTATATTAAAAATAAACATGGTCTCAGTGCAAAAATGTATAGATAAATCAATGATTTAGAAATCAGTGTTGTGAACATTGAGAAAATACAGAAAAAGATGATAGCCTCTAAATTGGTGTGTTTATATGCATGTTTTCAAAAATGCAAATGAATCAAAACATAACAGATATTCAAAAATTTCTCGAAAATTAAGAAATAAGTTTCAAAAAGAGTGACATTCTCATCTGTCTTTGTCAATTTGGGCTACTGTAATTCAATGTCATAGATCATAAACAATAAAAGACTGGAAATCCAAGATCAAGGTACTGACAGATTGTGTGTCTGGTGAAAAATCTGTTTCCCAGTCATCGGTGGAGGCTTCCAGCTATGCTCTTGCATAGTGGAAAGGATCAGGGCAGTGCTCTGTGGCCTCCTTTATAGGGGCATTAATTTCATTTTGAGTGCTCTGCTCTCCAGACCTAATCTCTTCTCCAAAGGCCCCACCTTCTAATATCATCACATTGGGGGATTAGGATTTCAATACATGCATTTGAAGGGCACACAAACTTTCAGACCACAGCAACTTACTATATCTGATAACAAAATGAACTTCAGCTATAAGAATTTATAGTTTGCCAGGCACCATGGCACATGCCTATAATCCCAGACTGTTAAAATAAATTCCTATATATATAACATTTGTGAACTTTCTAAGATACTAAGACTCTGATGAGGTAGTGTTTTCACATATGACAATAATTCTGATTGAGCTAAGTTTGATTGATCAATGGTTTTTGCAGTGATCTTTTTTAGGGAATGTAGTCATCAGACTTTAGCCAGTTGTTTGCTCCTCTGCCTCAGTTACATTATTTGTAACTAGTATGTTTTGTTTAATAAAATAATTTTAGTAATATGCATATCTGTTTCCAGAATATAGTGAATACTCAGTAAATATCAAGAGTACTCACAACAATTCCTTTGGTCTTACAAAGAAAACCACACAAAAATAACAGTTCAAACTAGTTGTGATGGCGCATGACTATAATCCCAGCAACAGAGGATGCTGAGGCAGGAGGAGCACAAGTTCAAAGCCAGCCTCAGTAACTTAGCAAGGCCCTAAGCATCTTAGCAAGGCCATTTCTCAAAATAAAATATAAGAAGGCCTGGGATGCTGCTCAGTGGTTAAATGCCCTTGTATTCAATCCCTAGTACGAAAAAAAAAAAAGAATTTGTAGTTTAAAAATATAAAAAGAAAAGGGGGAAAATGTCTATATATGACATTATGAGGTAGAAAATATTTTCTAAACACATTAATTATTTTCTACTTTTGAAAAATTAGAAAACAGGTCAAAAATCAACTTCAAAAGTACATATAGAATAACAAGCCATTTAAATAAATATGACAAAAAAGTGTCTTTGATATAAAATTTATCTTACCAAGCACAAAATGGATGTCAATACATATATATATATATATAGAAAAAGTTCAATATTATCAAAACGAAGAAAAATAATTTATAATAAATATATAAAATCCAAATGCAATGTTTTAAATGTATGCAGATTAAAACAGCAATGTTAGATGATCATGACTTGCAAATTTTCAGAATGCTATTTCTCTCATAAGCAGCTTAATAGGAATAACAGTTGACATAAACACTTCAGACAGCAATTTGAAAGTTAATAATTATCTTTCTGCTTTTTTTTTTTACTCTGATCACATGCCAAGAAAGTTTATGAGAACAAGCCTATATTCCACAATGTTTTTGAAGCATTATTGTATTGAGACATTGGGAATAAACATTTAGTTTGTTTAATAAAGTATTATACAACTCAGGATAAAAATAACATACAGCCATTAGCATTCATGTTTTTAAATGTTATTAATTACACAGACAACTTCTCTGAACACAATGTTACCTATAAAATGCGTAATTTAATGCAGTTTGAACCATCTGAAAATCATGCATGGGTGTAGGTGAGACAATGGTAGCTCTATAGTGTAGTATTTTGCTGCATTCAAAATAGTAGGATTTGGAGGCAGGATATGAAGGTGGTTAATTGTGTTATGTTGGAAACTTAAGCCATGAAATATGTGCCTAAGTTTGTCTCTGTATGAAGTGGGAGATTGTGAAAAGCAGACTCATTTTTCTAAACCAAAAGAGTGGACTAGGATTCTTAAAGGTACACAGAAATAAAGCTTTGTGGACAGTCTTGCAATATCAGATATCTGGTGAGCAGGCACCCCCTGAACCCTTAAAACAAGCAGTTTTCTCCCAAGCACACAGATCACTCCCCAGTTCCTCATGGGCTGAGTACTATGAGTCACCATTTTCTCAGAAGTCACCTAAGACCCAGCATTCCCATGTAAAGAAACCCTTTTACTATATCCTTACTGTCCCTTCCCCCGGTAGTTAAATACTTCTCAACTTATGTATGTGTCTCCATTTATCTGCCAAGTTGGTCCTTGTCCACACATCCTGTTTTTCAAAGGGAGCTGATTGTGCTTGAATCTCTAGGTTCCCATGTGGACTGGTTCTTGTTAACTTTCCATTTTGTTCTTCCTTTCATCCTACTTGTTCAGTGTTTGTTTTCTTTCCCTTTCCCTTTCCCTTTCCCTTTCCCTTCCCCTTCCCCTTCCCCTTTCCCCTTTCCCCTTTCCCCTTTCCCCTTTCCCCTTTCCCCTTTCCTTCCTTCCTTCCTTCCTTCCTTCCTTCCTTCCTTCCTTTTTCTTCTTCTTCTTTTTTTTTTCATTACCAGGGTTTCAACCTAGGGGCACTCAACCACTGAGCCACATCCCCAGACTGTTCAGACTGTTTCTTTTTTTGTTTTGTTTTTTCATTTTTATTTTGAGACAGGGTCTTCCTAAATTGCTTAGAGACTTGTTAAATTACTGAAGCTGGCTTTGAACTTGCAATCCCCTACCTCAGTCCTGAGCCACTGGGGTTATAAGTGTGTGTCAACATGCTGGTTTATTCAGTGTTTCTTTCTTTTTACTTTTTTCTTTTTTAGGAGAGAGGGACAGAGAGAGAGAGAGAGAGAGAGAGAGAGAGAGAGAGAGAGAATCAATTTTTATTTGGTTTTTCATGTGGTATTTATTGCTCAGACACTTTGTTGTGTACATGGTGCTGGAGTTTGAACCCGTGTGCTCATGCATGCCAGATGAGTGCCGTAACCACCGAGCCACCACTCCAGCCCCTTATTCAGTGTTTCTAAAGCATGCTCACTCAAATATTATATCATGAAAGTGAACCACTAGACTTTTTATTTCTCACATGTAGTTCCTATTATTTTGAGAAAATTGTGAAAAATCTATGAGACAACACTCAAAACACAGCAAGAATGTTATAATTTGTACATAATAAGTACTTTCTGTATTTACAATCAAGTTAAAAATTGAATATTTGCTGTACTTTGCACACCATATTTCACCCCTTCCTCTTCACACTCTCTATGTTCCTCCCCTGAACCAATCACTTTCCTGAACTTTTATGTTAATCAGTCTTCCCCACATGTTTATTGGTGCATTACAGTTGCACAGAATGATGGGGTTTGCTGTTACATATTCATACATGCACACAGGATAACAATATAATTTGCCCCATATCCCCTCCCTCACCTCTTCTCACACCTGATTCCTTTATTCTACTATGGTAATCAGCTTTTGAGTGATATTATTTAGCATTATTTGTTTTTTAACTTTATGTATATGCAAACATATTATATGGTTTCAACCTAACACGCTTCCTTTTCTTAATATTACATTTTTAGAGTCCATTATAGTTGGTACATACAGTTTATTTATCCATTTTACTGCATAGTATTCACTGAATAATTGCATGCCGATGGATTTATTTATTTATTCTAATAACGATGAATATTAGGTTGCTTCCATTTTTTGGATATTACAGAAAATGCTGCTGTGAACACTCTTGTTTATGTCCCCAGTGTGCCCATGCCAGAGTGTCCCTAGGTTATCCACCTAGTATTTGATTTTCTGGGTTGTACATAAGTCTCATGTCCATTTCATTGACTTCATATTCTCCTTTGACACGTGGCTTCCTGAATTCCCTTGATTTCATTACTCTGTTGATTTCCCAGAGAACCATCATCACAGGGAGTAGCCCTCCATAACCACGATCCCTTTCAAACACACAAGCACAGGTGTGCACCTAGGCACACACATGCGTGCACACACACACACGCACACACACATCCTTAAAGGAAAGGCACAAAGACAAATCTAGACCACTTGAAACATTCAAAACAGAGACATTTTTGCGGGAGATGGAGATCTCTCTGAAGTGCCAAGTTCTTCAAATGAACACATCTCTGTGAGAAAACGGAAAATCCTAACAACACTTTTGTGGAGCTGACACATTTCACATTTTGGGTTACTGATGCAAAAATCTCCTCACATAAGTCCTCCTTTTTTCCAACCAAATCTGTGCTTTAGATTTGAAGTAAAAGAAAAGATAATCTCTCAAATGACACATCTTTTGGCCAAGCAATTTCCTTTATTTAAGCATAATATCATCAATTCATTATCCACATAATGATTGACAACATATACTCCATAGCTCATAAACCCAACCAGCACCCAAAGCTCAACAACCATTAGCATTTCCTTGGCAGCTTTATGACATGGACTGAGTGGGTTGTGTCTGAATTCCAGTTTTGTTTTAATGATACTGAGCGAGATGTTCTGATTTATAAATCACTGCCGCAGTGCAGCTGGAAAAATTAAAGCAATCTTACCATGGACCAGGGTAAACAAATCATTTTTACACACTGTTTCCAGCTTTTGTTCCTTCAAAAAAATATGGGACAATAATCTTTCTTTCTGGTATATTAGAACATTAATTATACTCTGGGTTAAAAATAAGAAATAAAGGATAAAGTGGGCCAGGTATTACTAAGTGGATTTGAACATAGATAATTAGCAGGCATGAGACAATTTGCCTACTCATAGCAAATTTTTTATTGTTTCTTTTTCTGAGAAATTTGCGATACTTCCCTGTCTCTGCTTCTCTGAATGACTTCTATCTATTCCTTAAACTGAAGCAAATTATCTGTATGAAACTTCTTGAAAATTACTTTCTTTGCACATATGTTCATTGTAGAAAAAGAAAAGAAATCACACAAAAGCAAATTCATCCTCAAATAAAAATAACTATGTTGCATTGGTTTAGCTGAATTATAGCCAGGAATAGGTTTTAACAAGAGAACAGATGAAGAGTACAACCGACATCATTTCAGACTCTAAAAAAAGAGATAGATGAATATTCCTATTATAAACTGTAAAAATGTTTAAGATTTGATGAATTTAGTCTCAAAAAGATACTATCAATGTAATTCTAGGCTTGTCTTGAAGATTCAGGGAGAAAAACACTAAAGGCTTTTCTTGACTTACCAGAGAGGGTTTTGATGCACAATTTCTGGCAGACGAACATACAAAGAACAAACCAAGTGAGGAAATGAGTTACTAATTACCATTTTGCTTACAAAATGAGACAAATAAGAAATGTCATTTCTGCTCATTGAGTAATAAACCTGGCCAAATGTAACAGACATTTGAACTAATGAACTTATCTAAATTGGTTTTATTTTTCTTATGTAACAAGAACTGTTAAGTATTTGATCAGAGCCTAAGATGGTGGATTAAGTGTGATAACTGACACTGTGCTGTTAAAATTTCTGCTCATCCATTTTTGGAATGTGGCAGCTTATATTCCTCATCTTGTTACCTCATGGTTACATAATAGCTGCATTACAATCACATCTCATCTATGTTTTAGAAAGGAATAAGTGAAAAAGTATTGCAGCCTAAGTTATCTCCTTTATAAAGAGCTTTCCCAGAAAAGTCCCCAAATAACTTTGTTTCATCTCAGTTTTTAAAAGAATATGGAGTAACAGACATATTTGGACATCCTTGGTCCCTTCTTCCTTCTTTCTTTCTTTTGTTCGTTGCTTTTTATTTTTTATGGCTAACTATTCTTTTTTTTATTAAGAGTTGAGTAGTTTTACAATCATAACTGCATATAAAGTAACAATATGATATGCATTTGATTGTAAACCATAGTTACCCCTACATTGCCAACACCCCAGTCTCTTGATTCTTCTATATTATACCCCTAACAAATATAATTGATATATATATATGCATATATATGATTGTGAATTTTATGGAATTAAATAATTGCATATATGATATTTGAGTTCGCAGGGGGAGTAAAGAGTATGCTACATTGTTGGTTGTCTCCCTAGATCCCTCCCTATCTTTCCTCCCTCTCCCCTCTCCCATCCCCCTACCTCTTCCCTCCCTCCTACGAGTCTATGGATCTCTTAGATTATGGTTGCTATTCCCTTGGTGGATCCAATACATGAGTCTGACTACCTTTCACCCAAGCCTGGGTGTAGCTCCAATCTCCACAAATAAGTGAAAACGTTCAACCCTTGACTCTCTGGGTTCAGCTAACTTCACTCAGCATAATTTATACCATGCCATCTATTTACCTTCAAAGGCCACAGTATTGTTCTAATTGCTGAGTAGAATTCCACTGTGTGTGTATGCATGCATGTGTGTGCGTGTATACACGTACGTATGTATGTATGTATGTGTATATATATCTATATCTATATATCTATATCTATATATATATATATATATATATATATATCACAGTTTTTGGATCCATTCATCCAGTGAAGGATATCTGGTTTGATTCCATAATTTAGCTATTGTAAACTGAGCTGCTATGAACGTTGATTTTGCTGTATTACTAAAATATGCTGATTCTAACTCCTTTGGGAAAAAACTCAGAAGAGGAATCACTGTGCCATATGGTGGATCCATCCCTAATTTTTTTTTAAGCGTTGTAGACAGATTTTATTTTATAGAAAGTAAAGCATAGGGAAGAGAGCAGACTTCCCCCAGAATCAGGGAAGGGGACAGAGCCCCATCCCTAATTTTTTGAGGAAAAAGATATTTTGAGGAGACTGTGATAGTCTGCAGTCCAACGGTCCTATTTTTTGAAATAACTATTTCAGTTGTTAAATAAGATGTCTGAATGAGGGTGGGAAATGGACATTTTTAAGAATTAAAAAAGAGAACTAAAAAGTTAGTAAATTTTAGGTCCAAACCTGTGCAATTGATATGAAACTGACTGAGAAAATAAAGCTAAGAAATTGGATTATAAACAGGAATCAGATAAATTTATTTGAAAACAGGCAAACTTATTAGAACAAAGTAAGACATAAATAGGAATCTGAAAATGACAAATGTCAACCTATCCATACATGATTTAATGGGCCAACAGAAATGATTTTCCTGTGTGCAAATATGTTGAAGTTGGGGTTGGGATAGGGTGTATGGTATGAAGGAGATGTTAAGATGTTCTCACTTAATGGCTTAACCATTTAGGTATTTTAAATTTATTTATGTATTTTGACATTAATTTAATGAGCAAATTCTCTTCCTTCCTCTTCAACTACTTATTTACCCTTAACAGCAACACATGGTACTATTTCTTCATACAATGTTTTTCAGAGACATTGTATGCACCAACCAGCAAATATGAAAAGACTTATTTTCCTTAAGAATAAATCATCAAATAACATTTTTACTGGTCTGCATTTTTATTTTGTTTAATTGTCATGTCTTCAATGTAATCTTCTAATATAGCTTATTCATTGCTTTTTAAAATCATATAAGTATTCCACTTTGTTTACCATATTACTAAACAAGAGTCTACTATGGATTTTAAAGTTTTAAGTTTTACATTGATTTTGAAAAAGTAATGATACACTATGCTATAAACATGGAGTATAGATTCCTGAAGGAAGTTTCTGTGTCAAAGAGCAAGTTCATTAATGATTTTGAACAAGATTGCCAACTTGATCTTTATGGAAATTTATTCTCCCTTGCAGGCCCACATTGCAGATTTCAGACTTGAAAATCTCCATAATCATGTGATCTAATTCCAACTATTAAATCTCTTTGTATATGTTTTACTCACACACACATTCACACTCATCCTACTGTCCTATTGATTCTGTCTTTCTGGAGAACCCCAACTAACATAATAGTCATGGTGCTTTCTCTCTCTCTCCAATCCCTTCCATTTCTGTCATTACTTTTTTTTTGTCTCTCATTAGAATTTTATAGTTTCTTTCATATAAAGTTGCTACTTCTTCAGTTTATTAGTATGTATTTTTTTAAAGAGAGAAGGACAGTGATATATATAGAGAGAGACAGAGACACAGAGAATCAATTTTTATTGAATTTTTCACATGGCTTTCATTGCTCTGACACTTAGTTGTGTACGTGGTGCTGGGGTTTGAACCCGTGTACTTGAGAATGCCGGGCAAGCGCTGTAACCACTGAGCAACTGCTCCAGTCCTTGACATAATATTTTAAAATAAAAATACTAGTAGGAAATTTCTGAGGGTTGAAGTCAAATTTGTTCTTCATTTTTATAACCTTCTTATATAAGCACTATGCCTAAAAATATGAATGGTGTATAATAGCTGCAAAATATATATTTTGAATGAAATGGATTACAAAATCATGAGATCAATTTAGCAATCCCTTTCTCCAGTCACACTCTATAATTGGATCAATATCCTCAAAGCATCAAATTGCCAACTATCTTGTTTTGAAGTGGAAGATTGCTTCTCTATTTTGTATCCCAGTTTCATAGTCCCCAAATAAGTACCACTTACGCTCCAAGGCCATAGAGTATTTCCAGCTAAAGAGCTCTTTCTTCAAACACATTGTTCCTTAAACATACCCAGTGAATGGTGGAGGTGGATGAATCCCAAAACACTGCTGATATTTGCAGAATTACAAATCACATTTCCTTCAACAACCAACTCTTTTAAATCTACCTTATTGGCACACCTGATTCTTTTCCCCTCCAAGGATATGTTCTTTCATCAGGGATTCCAAATCCTTTATTGCAAGGAATTCACTATTGAATGTGCTACTATTCCACTTTCCATAGTCCTCAGATGAAACAGGGGGGTTGATTTAGGCTAGGACTCCCTGTTAAATATTTATTTATTTATCATATTTTTATTTCACAGATGGGATATAAAGGCTCAGGGATTACTTTAATTGTGCAGTCAATCCTATAGCTATCTTTGGTACCATGATGCCAATACAGATCTCTCTGACACTAAAGTACTTGTTACATTCTTGTCAGTAGAAGTGATATTAGAAAGGAAAGACTATGCTATTTTATAATGGAATGTTTTAAGACGTTTTATGGTAAATTTCAAATAAACTCAAAAGCACAAAGAACACAGTTGATTTCCTATCCCACTTGAAATATTACTTAATTTTGATGCTTATAATCTCTTGGCTGATCATATAATTATGTCTCATCTATATGCTTCCCAATCTTTCCCTCTCTTGGCATGGTATTATGTTTAAGTAGAGCCTACACTTCTATTTCACCTCAACTCTAAATACTTGAGTAGTATCTGTAAAAGATTAGACCTTGTCTAAAAGATTTGATGATTTCTAAAAAAAAAATTAAAAAATGACAATAACAAGCTAACTCAATTATCTCATAAAAGAATTGAGTCAGGATCCAAAATCTTATCATTTTAAGTTTCTTTCAATCTTATTTCATCTTCATCCTTTTTCCTTGTTTTCCTTGTAACTTCAATCCATCATCCATCCCTTACCCTAGGGAACCACTTATCCACATTTTTTTCCAGAATGATGTTTTTGATATTCATCAATGATGAGAGCATTCATAAGGTTTTCCTATGATGAACATTTGTATCTCATTTATGGCTATTATAATAAAGATTTTGGTAAAATATGGGTAAAATTGTTTGTGAGCAAAATCTTTTCATTCCTCTTGAAAAAATATCTAAAGATGAAATTTGCAGCTCTTATGATAAGTGTTTTAGCTTTGCAAAATCAACTCAACAGCATTTCCAAAGTATTTGCATCATTTTTTTTGCATAGCAATGTGTGCAAGATTCAGTGGTTCCACATCCTCACAAATACTTTGTATTTGTTTTGAATCTTAAATATATTTAATCTGGTGGGTGTTTAGTGGTATCTCAAACTGTTGTTAATTTAAACATCTCTGACTACCTGTTATGTTCCACTTGTTTCTATGTGTTTATTAAACATAAATATTTTATGAAATATCTTTGTAATCCATTCATATATCTCAGGACTTGTTATATTTCTTCTTATTGTAGTATTAGAGTTCTTTATACATTCTGTTTAAAAGTATCGGTTTAATACATGAATTTTTAAAATGCTATCCAAGTCTGTGGCTTATACATGCATTCCTTACACACACACACACACACACACACACACACACACACACACAGAAAATATGTAACTTCACAAGGATATGTTTTAAGAAATGTATCTTAAGGTGATTTGATTGTTGTGCAAATATGAAAAGGTATATTTAAATCAATATGGCTATGATGTCACTAGGCCATATCTTCTGGGACCATAATCTTTTGTGTGGTTCAGCATTGATCAAATGTTGTTATGCAGTTCATGACTGTGCGCACTGCTCTTTGAGGAGATTTAAATTCCAATAGAATTTAATCAATATTTATGACATGTGCGATTGATATTGAAGAAATATTTGCAAACCTGAAGATTACCAGGATTTTGTACCTACATTTTCTTGTAAAACTTTTAGTTTTGGATTTATATGTAGTTTCTTTTTTTTTTTTTTCCAACACTCAGCCTGAGTTCAAAGTTAAGTTCTTTCCACAGATATATCAAGTTGTTACCATTTACAGGAAAATCTAACCTTTAACAATTTAATTACATTGATAACCTTTGTTGAATGGCAGCTGAATATAAGCATGGATCTATTTCTTGCCTCTGTAATATTTCATTTGAAAACATATTTCAATTAGGGTAGCTCAATTGTAAATTTTGAGATCTGGTAGTTTAAGATTCTTATCTTTGTTCTCTTTCAGAATTGTCTTCATCATTTTATGTCTTTTGCATTTCCAAATATAATTTTAAGTTAGCAGTGAATTTTTTTGTTATGTGCACACACATACTCCACACACAGAGCTGTTGGAATTTAACCGCAGTTCTTGGTAATTTTTTAAATAATTTTGGAGAACTATACCTTAAAAACATTGATTCTTTTAGTCCCTGAAAATATTATGTCTCTTTGCTTCACTTTGATCTTCTTTAAATTGTCTTAGCAACATTTTACATGTCCTGGTGCAGGGGTATTGTAAATACTTCATTAAATTTTTCCTAATTGGTCTATGTTTTCAATTCTTTCACAAGTCATTTAATTTCATTTCTATCTCTTTGTTCCAAATACAAAGAACACAGAAATATCATTGAACTTTACATATTAATCTTTCATTTTGAAACTTTCCTTCATTCATTTAGTTTACTTTCATGACTATTCCTAATATTCTGTTATGATACTATCTAATATCAGTTGAACATGTGAAATAATGCATCTTTTGTTCATTTTTGTGGAGTACCAGTTATTCAATCCAGGGGTGTTTAACCACTGAGCAACATCCCTACCCTATTTTTATTTTTTATTTTGAGATAGGGTTCTCATTAAGTTGCTTAGGGCTTTGATAAGTTGCTGAGTCTGGCTTCACACAGGCAATCCTCTTGCTTCAGCCTCCCAAGTTACTGGGAGTGTCTTTCAATTCTTGATAATAATATTTTTCTTGATTTTTTTTTCAAAAATTTCCTTTTTACATTGTTAATTTTTAATGTATACTCTATTCTATTTTATTTATATTTTGTTGATCATTATTTCCTATGCTTAATTTGGGCTTGATTTTCTTTTCTGTTTCTGATGTTTTTGAGGTAGGAAATTGGATCATGGATTCTAAGCCTTCAAGATCAGTTCTAAATCTCTTTAAAAATATGTACACCTATATAATAAAAAATTAAAAATATCTATATATTTAACAGAGAAATGTTTACAAAAAACCTTTAGGAAAAATAAATTGTGTTACTATAAGTGCTGATTTCTTTTATACTTTTAAATTATTATTAAATTTGATACATTTATAACCTTTTATGATGTCTTCTTTAAGCTATGAATTACTGGCAGCCCCTGCCTATTTTGATGCCCCACGTGCCTGTAGAGGCCTGTTTAAGTCTCACCAGCAGACTCTCAGGACACCACTAAGTAGGACCTGTGTCCAGAACAGCCCCTACTGATGACTAACCAACGGAGGTTCCCCACCTGGAATAGTCCCCACCAACTCAATGTCGCTTGTGCCTCTTGGGGCCTTTGAGCCCCAATGGCAGGTGCTCAGGATACCACTGGTAGGACCCATGTCTGGAGCAGTCCCCAACTACCTAAAACCCCACATGCGTATAGAGAACTTTTTGAGTCCAGCTGGCAGGCACTCAGGACACCACCAGTAGGATCCATGTACAGAGCAGTCACCACCTACCTGATATCCCATGTGCCTGTCAAGCCTGTTTGAGTCCTGCTGCCAGATGCTCAGGACACCACCTGTAGAAACCCTGTCCAAAGAAGCCCCTGCTCAGGACCAACTAGAGGAGGATCCCAGGAGAGCCAAGGTTTAGATCTGCAATCTTGGGCCTGGAACCAAAAGGTAGAGCAAAATGATGATCCAGGGAGAAATTGCATCTGGAAGAAGGTGATCATCAAAGAGGTGGTGGCTGAGCAGACCCTTTGACTTGTAAGGTAAAACCATCTGGAGAACTGCCTACGTTCCCTGCAGGAAATCTCATTTCAAAATCCAGAAGAAGCTCTTCAAAAATAAAGAATCAAACTAGCAGAGGTTCACCTCAAACCCACAACTCCCCTAAAAAGGATGTCATGGGTAGGGACTGAGATGAAAACTTTGAAAAAATCATCAGTGATCTGATTACTAAAGTAAAAGAGCTAAAAGAAGATTTAATGAAGGGACTAAGTGAGAAAACTCAAGAGATGAAAAGCTTTATTATGAAAGAAACAGACATACTCGAAAAGAAACAGCTAAAATCTGCAGTCAATGACATGAGAGGAACCATGGAAGAATTTAATAATAGACTAACTTCTATAGAAAACAGAAACTCAGCTCTTGAAGAAAGAAATTCTGACAATTAAGACAGGCTGAGCAAGCTTGAGCACACAGATGACAAAAAAGGAAAAAACTCATAGAACATGAACAGAATTTTTAAAATGTCTGGGATGAAATGGGAAGAAACAATGTCAGAGTAATTGGGAGACGGAACAAAATCAAAATACAAAGGAATGGATAAGGAGCATTCTCAAGGAAATAGTTAAAGAAAATTTTCCCACATAAATATAAAGTCATATATGCCCATTCAGGAAGCTTATAGGACACCCAATAGTCCTAATCAAATGAGAAGCTCACCAAGACACATCATATCCAAACTATACAACAGGGAAATCAAGGAAAGAATATTGAAAGCAGCAAGGGAGAAGTGCCAAATCCCATTCAGAGGCAAACCAATAAGAATCACATCTGACTTTTCAGCTCAGATTTTGGAAGAGAAACGATCATGGAAGGAGATCTTTCAACGCTTGAATGAACACAACATCCAGTCAAGAATACTATATCCAACAAAACTCAACTTCAAATTTGAGTGGGAAATAAGAACTTTTTATGATAAGAATAAACTTGCAGCATTCGTGAACAGAAAGCCAGCATCATAGAGAATCCTCAAAGATAAACTCCAGAGAGAAGAACAAGCAAACATTCCTCAAAACCCACAAAGAGAGGAAATTCAATAATTCAATGCTACCAATAGACAACTAAGGCAGAACAGAACTTACTAATAAAACACAATGGCTATGAACTACAACCACATAACTATTCTAACTCTAAATAAGAATGGTCTCAAAGCAGCAACCAAGAGACACAGACTAGCATATTGAATCAAAAACCAAAATCAAACAATATGCTGCTTACAGGATACCCACTTTAAAGCCAATGAAACTCAGAGATTAAGGGTGAAATGATGGAAAAAAAATCTACCAAGTATACAGTCTAGAAAAGCAAGCTGGAGTTGTAATTTTTACATCTGACAAAGTGGATTTCAAATATAAGTTATTTAAAAGAGATAAAGAAGGCCACTACATACTAGTAAAGAGAACAATACAACAGGAATATATAATCATTATAAATACATACTCTCCATACACCAATTCTCTCAACTACATGGAAAAATTACTCCAAGATATAAAACCACTTGTGGAACTCAGCACAATACTACTGAGAGACTTTAACACTCCTCTTTCACCAATAGACAGATTTTCAAATCGAAAAAAAAGTAAAGAGACCTCTTATCAAAACAGCACCATAAATCAAACAGACTTAACAGACATCTACAGAATATTCCACCCCAAATTGTCAGAGTATACTTTCTTCTCAGCAGTACATGGGTACTTCTCCAAAACAGATCATATTCTAGTTCACAAAGGAAATCTCAGCAAATATAAAAAAGTACACATTATTCTGTGTATCCTAATAGACCATGATGCCATGACCCTAATAATTAATAAGAAAACCATGGCACAAAACACACATATACATGGAGATTGATAATACCCTATTAAATGAATAATGAATCTGAGAAGACATGAGAACAGTACTTAAGAAATTTTTGGAAGAGAATAAGAATAAAGACACAACATATCAAAAATCCTGGGACACCATGAAAGCATTCTTAAGGGGAGAATTCATAGCACTGAGTGTCCACATTAAGAATCAGGAGAGATCCCAAACAAATAAGCTTATATTTCAACCCAATCTCTACAAAAGAAAGATCAGTCTAATACTAAAACCAGCAGAAGACAGGAAATAATTAAGATCAAAGCTGAAATCAATTAAGTTGAGAACAAGGAAGCAATAAAAAGAATCAACAAAACAAAGAACTGGTTCTTTGAAAAAAAATAAATAAAATTGAGAGACCCCTAGCTAATCTAACTAAAAGAAGGAGAGAATCAAAGCAAATCAACAAAATCACCAACGAAAAGGGGGTGATCACCACTGACCCCATTGAAATCAAACAGTATCAGAATGTATTTTGAAAAGCTGTACTCCTCTAAATCAGATAATCTGGATGGCACGGAAAACTTTCTAGACACATATAACATCCCCAAATTGACACAGGATGAAATTGAAATCCTAAATAACCCAATTACAGGCACTGAAATCCATACAGCAATGAAAAGCCTTCGGAAGAAGAAAAGCCCAGGACCTGATGGATTCTCCACTGAGTTTCACCATACCTTTGAAGAGGAGATAACACTTCTTCTTATTAAGCTATTCCAAGAAATTGAAAAAGAGAGGGAACTCTCCCAAGCACTTTTTATGAAGCAATCATAACTCTGATAGTAAAACCCAACAAAGTCACATCAAAAAACGAAAGCTACAGACCAATATCACACATGAACACTGACGCAAAAAATCCTTAATAAGGTTCTTGCAAATCACATTCAAAAATACATAAAGAAGGGGCTGGAGAAGTGGCTCAGCAGTTACAGCACTTGCCTGATATGCACGGGGATGTGGGATTGATCCCCAGCACCACGTACACAACAAAGTGTCAGAGCAACAAAAGCAATTGGGAAACTAAATAAAATTGATTCCCTTTCTCTCTCTCTCTCTCTCACTGTCCCTCTATCTTTAAAACAAATGAACAAAAATAATAAGATAATTCATCATGATTAAGTGGGCTTCATTCCAAGTTTGCAAGGCTGGTTCAACATAAGCAAATCAATAAATGTAACTCATCACTTAAACAGAATTAAGGACAAAAATAATATGATCACTTCAATAGATTCAGAAAAGGCCTTTTATAAAATGCAGCATCCATTTATGCTCAAAGGAACTTTTCTTAAGGTTGTAAAGCCATATATGCCAAACCCTCATTTAGTATAATGCTAACTGGAGAAAAGTTGAAAGCATTTTCACTAAACTCAGGAAGAAGACAAGGCTGCCTGCTCTCACTACTTTTATTCAACATAGTCCTCAAGACCCTGGCTGGAGCAATCAGGCAAGAAAAGGAAATCAAAGGGATAAGAATAGGAAGAGAGTAAGTCAAACTATCCCTTTTTGCTGATGACACAATCTTATATCTTGAAGATCCAAAAAGCTCCACCAGAAAACTGCTATTGCTGATCAACAGATTTGATAAAGTAGTGGGCTACAAAATCTACAACCATAAATCAATAGCTTTCCTATATGCCAACAATATTAGGGCAGAAGATATCAGGAAATAGGTCGCATTCACAATCTCCTCTAAAAGAATAAAGTACTTGGGAATTATTTTAAAAAGAAAAGTAAAAGACCTCTACAAGGAAAATTATCAAACATTGAAAACAGAAATTGCAGAAGATCTGAGAATATTGAAAGATGCTCCATGCACTTGGCTAGGCAGAATTAATATTATTAAAATGGTCATTCTGTCAAAGCATTGTACAAATTCAATGCATCCCCATGAAGATTCCAATGTCATTCTTTGCAGATATAGAAAAAGCCATTCTCTAATTCATTTGGAACAACAAGAAACCCAGAATCGCCAAATCAATACTAAGCAAGAAGACTAAACAGGTGGATTTGCAATACCAGATCTAAAATTATACTATACAGCTGTAGTATTAAAAAGAGCATGGTAATGGTATCAAAATAGGAATGAAGATAAATAGAATAGAATAGAAGACTCTGTAACAAAGCCCCAGATCTTTAAACATCGATCTTTGACAAAGGGGGTCAAAATATAACATTGAGAGACAGCCTTTTAAACAAATGGTGCTGCCAAATTGGACAGCTACTTCTAGAACATTGAAATTAAATCCTTATCTCTCATCTTGGACAAAAATCAAATCTAAATGGATCAAGGAATTAAGAATTAAACCAGCTACCTTACAACTGCTAGAAGAAAAATTAGGACCAACATCCAGCATATGGGATTTGGCAACAACTACCCTTAATTAGACTCCTAAAGTGAAAGAATTACAGTAAAAATCAATGAGTGGGATGCCACTAAATTAAAGTTTCTGTACAGGAAAGGAAATAGTCAAAAAGATCAAGAGACAACCTACAGAATGGGAGAGAATTATGCCCTTGATCCCTCTGACAAGGGACTAACATCCTAAATTTACAAATAACTGAAAGAACTCAAACACAAAAACACAAACAATCCAATCAATAAATGGGCCAGAGAGCTAAACAGAAACTTCTCATCAGAGGACATTGAGCAAGCCAATGAATATACGAGAAAGTGATCTAAATCACTGGTAATCAGAATAATGTGAATCAAAACTACAGTAAGATTTCACCTCACTTCAGACAGACTGGCAATGATGAAGACTATAAACAATAACAAATGCTGGAGAGTGTATAGGGAGATAGGAACATTAGCACACTGTTGGTGGAATTGCAGAATATTCCAGCTGCTCTAGAAAGCAGTGTGGAATTCCTCAAAAATTAGGGTTGGAGCCACCATATGACCCAGCTATCCCTCTTCTGGGTATTTTCCCAGAGGCATTAGAATCAGCACATTACAGTGATACAGCAAAATCTATGTTCATAGTAGTTCAATTCACAATAGCTAAATTATGGAACCAACCCCAGATACCCCTCACTGGATGAATGGATCCAAAATCTCTGTTATATATAATGTACAATGGAGTATACACAGCTATTAGAAACAATGATGTTGTATCCATTGAAGGTAAATGGATGGCAATGGAAAAAATCATGCTGAGCAAAGTTAGCCTAACCCAGAGAGTTATGGTCCGAATATTTTCCCTCATTTGTGGAGGGTGGACCTAAACCCAGGCTTGGGAGTAAGGCAGACAAACTCATGTATTAGATCCATAGAACAAAAATGCAAAACGTTAATATTTATGAGATACAATTGCAAGACACTGCATAAGATATTTGAAGAAGCTATACTGAATTCCTGTACAAAAACATAAATGTTTAATCCTATTGTCAAATATTTTGAAGAATAACAAGGGGTGATAGGAAGGGAGAAGATGGGGAAATGTTGGAACTGAGACAAAGCAAGGTACATTCCTAGCATTTATAAGTATGTCACCGTATATATTATAGTCATAAATATTAAAACTATTCTTCACAGGTATAAGAATTATGTCACTGTAGCATTGTTTTTTAGGAAAAATATAGGACCAAGAAAAAGGCTAGGGATTGGGGGATGGGAGGAGGGAGGTAGAGGGGTACAGGGGAGTATGGGTATTGAACAAACAGTACTGCTGAATTTTGCGCATCTAGAAATATGTGGCAACTAATCCCATCATTATGTAAAACTATAATGCACTAATAAATATAAATTAAAAAACTAAAGGGGCCTGGGGTGGTGGTTCAGCGATTTTGGCGCTTGCCTGGCAAGCATGAGGAGCCCAGTTCAAACCCCAGCACCACGTACACAACTACGTGTTGGAGCAATGAAGGCCATGTGAAAAACTAAAGTTGTTTCTCTCTTTCTCTGTCTCTCTCACTGTCCCTCTCTCTTTAAAAAAATTAAATAAAGGGATGAGAAAGGAGAAGAAAAGAAAGGAATAAGGCAAATTATCCATGAATAAAGTGACCATGGAATTGAAAAAAAAACTATGAATTACTTATTAGTGCGTTATTTAAAATTTCAAGTACTCACAGACTTATTTTTATATAGTATATCTTAGTATCCCTGATCTGTATTTTAATCTCATCACAAAATTATATGCTCAATAAACTTTCAGTCTTTATATTATATCAAAACTATTTCATGACCCAATACAAGGCCTGTCTTGTGGAACATTTCACACATACAGGGAAACAATGTTATTCTTGATGTGTTTACTCTATGCGCATTTTAATTTGATAGTTGGTAATGTTATTAATGTCTCCTATATTTTTCATACTTGTTCTGTCTTGTACTCAAAGATTATGACTTGGAATTTGTTATTCCTTTGAAGTCCATTTTTTTGCATCATAAATTTGGAAAATCCAAATACATGTGCATTTAGATTTTTTATATTTTTGATGAATTGATTATTGAAATGTCTCTCTTCATCCAGTATATATTATTTATCTTTACTCCTTCTCTATCCAGTATTAAAATAGAAATGCCATCTGTCTAGTGCTTACTTTTTTCATGCTACATTTTTTAACTGTATTTGACTTTTTAGTTTAGTTGATTTTTTAAAGCACATTTTTTATAGATGGCATATGGTTGAGAAATGTAAGCATTCTCAAAATGTCCATCTCTTAATAGAGTTATTGATTACATTTATATGTAATGTGAATACTAACAAAGAGGGTATAAAGTTTTATCTTATTATTTGCTATTTTATTTTTTTATTCCCGGAGTCTTTTCTCATCTGTCTGTGAGTTGGATACATTTTAGTGTTTTATTTTCTTTCTTTTTCTGTCTTTTCAATTCTTTCTTTTTGTTATTATTTTGTAGGTTTCTATATTGCTAACAACATGCATCCTCATCTTTTTAAAGTATACTTGGAATTAACTTATAACTACTCATACATTCTGCTTAACATTTCAATTTAGTATCTTCTTTTTTTTTTAAGAAAAAGGGACAGTGAGAGAGAGAGAGAGAGAGAGAGAGAATCAATTTTATTCAGTTTTTCATGTGACTTTCATTGCTCCAACACTTCGTTGTGTACGTGGTGCTGGGGTTGAACTGGCATACTTGCACATGCTAGGCAAGTGCCATAACTGCTGAGCCACTGCTCCGGCCCTATACCTTTTACTTTTTATTTCATAAATTCAGTAATCATGTGTCATTCCATTGAATCAATACCTCTGCTTTTTGCTTTTTGTGATAACTTATACTAAACATTATAAATTTAAATATATGAAGCTATTATTACATTTTGGGAGTATTTTATTTATTCCCCATATTTACTATTTTCTTTTTTGCTCTCTTTTACTTCCCATCAATCTACCTGGCTTCACCTCTTTTCAGTTTGCAGAACATCCTTTATCATATCTTTCAGTGCAAGTACAATTCATATTTATGTAATAAAATAGATCACTCTCATTTTAAAGAGAATTTTGCATGAATGCAGAGTTTAATTAGTTGTTGGCACCTTAAATTACTGCATTAGTCTCTCGTATGGTTTACTGACTTTTCTACCATTCCAATATGTGATTACAACTTTGCATTTTTTAATGATGAGGACATGTTCTGAGAAACACACCATCAGGAGAGTCTGTAATTGTGCAATCACTGTAGAGTGTACTTACACAAAGTAAAATGTCCATGAAATCACAAGGCGAAAACATCTTATGGAACCATAGTCACATATATTATCTGTCATTCACTAAAACATTATTATGTAGCACACGTCTATAATCTCATCCAGTGAGCTTTTTATTATTTGCTCCAATTTTCCACTTTATATTTTTTCATTTGATTCCTCTCAGTACAATTTATCTATCCCTATTCATTCACTCATTAAGACCACATTTATTCTATTTTTAAAACATTTTTTCCTACTTAACTGTTTTTATTGCAGCTACTTCTAAATCTGTATTAATTAAATTTATTTGGAATACTTGCATTAATTTGTGTTTACTGATTTAGTTCTTAGTGAAGATCATATTTTATGGTTTATTTTCATAACTTGATATATTTTATTACACATAGATCTGTAGAAACTCTAGATTCTATTATCTTTCTCCAAATTATGTTATTTTTGTTTTTGTAGGTGGTTCATTTATTAGGTTATGACCCAATAAACATAATTTGTATAGTTTTGGTTTTAAGTTTTCTTAGGTTAGATTTATAAAAAAATGTCAAGTTTTTCCACATTTTGAATTATTCAACTCTACTTATTTTCTCCCTTAAACATACTACTGAAGGTGTTTTTTTTTAAACAATGAAATTAATTAATTAATTTTAAAAAGGATCTAAAATATACCTTACTTTAGGGTGTGGTTTTTACTTTTAAGGTCCAGACTTCTGGTATTCCATTTTGATGACTGCGATGTTAACAATATGACAATATGCTAACAAAGTCTCAGTTGAGTTAGAACTCTGATACCCGGAACCAAATAACTGCTACACTAACTCTTAATCTTCTATCCCAGTAGCAACTGTTGTCAGAGCAGCCACTTGAACCTGTAGGCTTAATGGAGACTCTCCACCTACAGTTCTTGGACCTTCATCCATCAAGTCTCCTCCTCTTCCTTTCCTTGCCTAGTCCAGATTAGAGCTCCATTAGCTGACCAAAAATGTGATGACTGTGTCATCAGGAACACACTCTGCCTGGGATCCAGTTCACTAAGCTGCAAGAAGTTGTTTTTCCTCATCAAGAGCCAGGGCCACTACAATGTCCACTTGTGAAATTTTCTACTCTTAGTGATCTCAGTCATACTTCAAGCTATCCATTGCCCAAGGGCAGCTGTTCTTTGAAAATTAATCTCAATTGTTTTTAATTGGAGTTCATTATGGTTTATACCAGAAGATTTCAACTAAGAGTCTTTGCTTTCATATTTTTGATTCATTGAGAATAATATACCCTAGTGTTCTGTAAGAATGAATTTTTATGGGATATCATTTTACTATAATTTTAGACTTCAAGTTTTCCAGTTGTACTAGTTTTTTGATAAAAATACATCACAGAACAATTTAATGAAGTTCATCTTTTAAATACTTCAACAAATTGCCTTTTTAATGCTATAGTTTCATAAATCATTGAATCAATCTGGATTTTTAAAATTCTGGTTTTTTATTGACCAATATCACAATTGCATGTTGGTAGGTCTAGTTTCTACAAATTGCTTTTTTTGCGGGGAGGGAGTAGTCAGGGATTTTTTTTCTGGCTATTGTTGATTTGTTCTTTCATATGAACCTAATAATGATTTTATCTTGCCATAGAAAATGAAAACCCACTGATTTTTTTTTATCAAGAGCATATCATTAATAAATCATAAATTTACAGTTAAATAGAATACATGTTTACTCCATGTGTAATCTATAAAGTGGGGAAAGTTTGACATAGTTACAATATCCAGACTTTTATCCAAACACATCACATTTTCTTCATTTTGCAAAATATATTATCTTGTGTGTATTTCAGCAATATTTTAGGGTTTCCTTTGATGTTGTTTGTATTAGTCTGACATTTTATTCTATTTTTTAAAATTTTTGTTATTAAAAGTAGATTCTTCTCTGTTTTTTGTTTATTTACATGAAGGCTGGTCTTTGGGTGTTGGTTTTATGAATTATTAATTCGATAGGTTGGCATGTTGCATTTGGTTTTTTTCCACATATTCATTTCAATTTTCTACCTATCGTCACAGTTTTCAATGATGCATCACTCTTTCTTTTTTTTTCCAAATTGACTATGTTTTCTCTTAATATATAATTTGCATTAGCTAATAATCCAATAATAGTAAAGACAATGATACCTATGTTTAATACTTGATTTAATGTAGTTATTTTTAAATTCTTATTAAATCCCTGCTATTATTGTTAAAGTGAATAGTCTATCTCTGTAGGAAACTAACAATGTCCACAAATTATTTGATATTGTTTGAGATGGAGCCTACATTTCCTTCTTTTAAACCTAGGCTACTATGTGAATACTTTGACCTAAGATAACAAAAGGAATGATGTTTTGCCAGTTTCTAGGCCTTCTCTTTAAGAGAAATGACATTCTCCAAGCTACACTGAAGGAAATATAATCAGTCTCCTGGAGAGAAGGACCAAAGAAGCCCAAAGAATGAATTTTTCACAGCTGATTCACAATCTTCCAGCTTTCTCTGTGACAATACACCAGTATTGTCACATTTATGTGAGTGAAATAATCATCAATCCTTTTGACCATTCCAGACATGAGATGAATACTCCTTAGTGATCCTAGTCAAAACTGAATACATGGACATATTTTCCAACAAAGCCTTGCCAACATTGACACAATCATGAGATAATAAAACGGTTATTGTCTAAGCTATCAAGTTTTTGAAGTAGCTTGTTACACAAGGACAATCACTATGAAAATACACTGCTTTAATCTCTCATTATTTTATAATAGAACCAACATTTGAATTTATTAATAATTTAAATATTTTTCTGATTTCTGACTTACTAACATTTGCTTTTATCTTTGGCAATTACTTTTCTGTTTTCTCTTTTTATTTACTCATTTATTGGTTAATCTTAATTGTCAATTTCATTAGATTAAGATATGCCTAAGATTAAATGTATTCTGGGTGTGTAGATGAGGGTGTTTCTAGAAGTGATTGGCATGTGGGATAGTGAACTGAGGCAGAGTCCAACCCTAAGTGTGGACAGTGCTGTCAGACAGGCTGGAATCTGGTGTAGAATAAAAGCTGGAAATACAACAAAGCAGCAGGTGTAAAGTTGATTATTCTTGAACAAGTTCTTGATTGTTTCTATGATCTTCTGAGGACATCATCTCCAGTTCCTTCTTTCTACAATAGTGGACTCTGCCCAATGACTCTCCAGGGAATTTCCAGGCCTTTGGTCCTAGACTGGGATGACATCATTTACCCCTTTTTTTCTGAGGCTTCCATATCCTGAAATGCACAGCCACTGGTTCCTCCAGCTCTACAGCCTGCAGGCAGCCAATTTGGGTCTACCTGCCTGTGGTTGTGCAAGCCAATCTGAGAAATCCCTTCTTATGATTATATATGCTTATATATACATGTACATACATATATATAGTTTTATAATTATAATTTTATAAAATATAAATATAATCCTGTTGATTATATTTATATCCTGTTGATTCTGTTCCTCTAGAGAACCCTGATGAATATTGTATTGAATTTTGTTTACATAAGCATCTGAGTTAGGAGTTGTCTTTTTGAGTTATCTTTTTCTCATTGCTTCAAAACAAATCAGATATTTCTATTATGATAGTAAATAGATTTTGATGAATTATAGATAAATTTAATTATGGTAAATAATTATACTAAAGTGTATGTAAATTTAATTATAATAAATTTCATTTATATAGGCATCTGAGGTTATGAGGTTACGAGTTATCTTTTATATATTGATTCAAAACAGCTCAGAGATTTCTATTATGATATTAAATAGATTCTGATGAAGAATAGGTCATTTTACATACTTGGTCACTGATGTTTAGTATGGAACATGGTATTCTTACTGACAACCTCCTTGTTTACTTTGAAATGATATTTTTGCTGTTTTGTTGTTCTTGTTATTGAATGGGCTCTTCAAGAAACAATCTGGATAAAATGCCCTGTTTATTGCAGGTATTACATTTTTGTGGGAAGAGTTGTTCTTTTTTATATTCTATCACAAATTCTTCCTTGAGTAAAATAAATTCTACAAATGTACATCCATATTTCTCAAGGGGGGAAAGCATTCAGATAAGAGAGTTTTATTTGAAAAAAGATAATATTTAGGGAATTACAACTAGAAAAGTTTTTCTATATTTTTTGAAAGACATGAACTTTCAAAAGTTGATAAACCTGTAACTAAACACAAATGTGTGATAATTTTGAACATATTTAGTTTTATTTTCAGCATATATTTATCTGTGTTAATGTTACTATATATTTGGAATCAATCTTAATATATAATTTAGCTTTTTAAGTATATTTAAGTAGTTGAAATTTAAACCACTTTAAAAGGGTATGTATCTTATACACCATTTGTACTGAAACAGGATGTTTACTAATTCATAGCTTTTCTAGTTCCTATTTTTCTCTTTTGCATATGTATATGCAAAAATATATAATGCTAGGAAAGAAATAATAAGGCTTCTTTATCCAGATTTATAGAATGAAATTTTTAGTTGGCTAAATAGTATATTTAGCTAATAAAATCATAAAGATTATTTCAATAAAGTAATGGTATTACTATTTTGTTGTTGTTTTTGGATTTTCACTCTTTAGGCACTGATCCATTTTAAACCTAGGTCTTTTAGGAAATGCATAAACTGTGTAGATCTTGGATTAAGTAGGACAGACCCACCCTTGTGAAGGTAAGATTCTTGAATATTCTCGCTTTTTTTCTGGATTCTATTACTATTAAAGATTTTATTCACTATATTGCCACACACTGACATTTTTCTACAAGACAATAAAATGGTTTTATACTGTATTTTGAAAAGATTATCAATCCATCTCTTGGAAAACTTGATCTATGTTCTCCAATAAGTCTTATGAGCCTCTATAAAATGAACAATTTGAAATAAAGGATATGAGACTACATCTGTACAGTTTTAGATTTCTTTAACTTCTTTTATGGGTAGAAATTTAAAGCTATTTTTACTCTACTGCAATTAACAAATTATAATATACTGAACATGATAGATGGCCATACATTAACTCCTAAGATCAACATCTAAGAAAGGCTTCATTCTGTTTTGTTTTGTTTTTAAATTCCCATCTCATAAGGAAAATTTAGTTGAAAGTACAAAATGTGTTTATAATTTAAGTATCTCAGTTAATTCAAACATAGCTTAGCTTCAATATATGAGTTTGCTAAATTTATATGTGCTTTTCAGTTATTTGATTTCCTAGATATATTCATCAGGTACTCAGTAATCTTTGTTTCTCCAGTTATGAGATTGAAATATGTTCCTATTCCTGCTGTCTGTTTCCCATTCTTGTTTTCAGCATCAAATTCCAGGCAAACTTGTCCACTTTCTCCTTCCTTTAATGCTTACCATGTTAGTCGATACATTCAAATACAAAATCACAATAGATCCACTCTAAAACACATTATAATACAAATTTCTAACACATAGAATAAGGATAAAATTTTAAAGGCTGCAAGAGAAAAAGAACAGGTCACATTTAGAGGTAAACCAATTTGGATTTCAACTGATTTCTCAATCCAGACCCTCAAAGGAAGGAGAGCTTGGAATAATATATGTTAAGCTCTTAAAGAAAATGGATGCCAACCAAGAATACTATATCCAGCAAAATTAAACTTTAAAACTGAAGATGTAATAAAAACCTTCCATGATAAACAAAAGCTAAAAGAATTCACAATGAGAAAGCCTGCACTTAAAAAACAGAATTGATAAAATATTTCATTGAGGAAATAAAAACAAAAATGAAAACCAGCATAGGGACACATTACACTAGAAGAATAGCCAATCAAAAGAGAATCAAGTAGGGGCTGGAGTGGTGGCTCAGCGGTTACGGTGCTTGCCTGGTATGCACAAGTACGTGAGTTCAAACCCCAGCACCACATACACAATGAAGTCTTGGAGCACGGAGAGCCATGTGCAAAACTAAATAAAAATTGATTCTTTGTTTCTCTCCCTTTCTCTCTCACTATCCCTCTCTCTTAAAAAAAAAAAAGACAGAGAATCAAATCCAACTTAAACTCCAAATCAAATCAAAATGGCTGGAAATAATAATCATCTCTCAATAATAACATTGAATATAATTGATCTAAACTCTTCAATCGAACGACCTAGGATGGAAGATTGGATTAAAAAAACAAGCCCTAACAATATGCTACCTACAAGTGGCTCTCCTCACAAAGACATCCACAGACTAAAGCTGAAGGGAAAAGATTTACCACTCACATGGATCATGCAAACAAGGGAGGTTACCATACTCATATCAGATAAAGTGGACTTTAAACCAAAATTAATCAGAAGAGACAAAGAAGGTCATTTCACACTATTTACAGGAATCAGACATCAGCAATATATAATGATAATAAACATTTACACTGCAAACAGTGGAGTTTGTATATCAAACAAACCCTTCTCAGTATTTTTTTAATTTGTTCAGCATAGTCTTACATATTGGATGGAATAATTGTTACATATTCATGCATATATGGATATTGACAAAATGAGTTAAGGTTGAGCCTAACCCAGGATCTCCCCTCTTTGTCCATTCCCCACTCTCATGTCTTATCTGTATTACCCCCATAATATAAATAGAAATACACATATACATTTGTAATAATTTTTGAAATTTCTGAGTTTCTCTTCCTGCCTGTGTATAGATGGGCTTCTCATGGGAGTTGAGAGTTCCCAGCTGCATTGGTAACCCCCCAATCCCTCCCTCCACTCCCTGCCTCCTTCCCTTCTAACCTAACCTTCATAGTTATGGTTCCCCCTGCTTATGTGAAATTTCACCTATGTTAAGATTATTATTTAAGCTTAGCTATCTTTCATCCTGTCTTAAATTTTACTCTAGCTTCCACATATGAGAGTCAACATTCAGCCATTAATTCTCTGAGTTTGGATATTTCACTCAGCAAAATTTTTCTCAATTCCATCCATTTAGCTATTCTGGGTCTTCAGTTATTCCAAATGAACTTGAGAATTGCTTTTTCTGTGTCCATGAAGAATGTCATTGGTATCTTGATGGGGATAGCTTTGCATCTATACAGGACTTTCAGCAGAATACTCTTTTTAATTATATTGATTCTGCCTAACCAAGAACATAGAATGTTTTTCCATCTACTGAGGTCTTCTGCAATTTCTTTTTTCAATGTTTGATAGTTTTTGTTGTAGAGATCCTTTGTATATTTTGTTAGATTGATTCCCAAGTATTTTATTCATTTTATTGTGAATGGGACAGATTTCCTGAGTTCTTCTTTGGTGGAGTTGCTGAGGAAACATATGAAATTTATTGATTTGAGTGTTGATCTTGTAACCAGCCACTTTGCTAAATTAATTTATAAGTTTTAGTAGTCTTCTGATTGAGGTTTTTGGGTCTGCTAGGTATAGGATCATGTCATCAGCAAATAGAGATGACTTGACTTCCTCTTTCCATATCCACATTCCTTTGATTTTCTTCTCTTGTCTGATAGCTCTGGCTAGGGTTTCGAGGAATATATTCAATAAGAATGGTGAGACTGGACAGCCTTGTCTTGTTCCTGAATTTAGTAGGAATGCTTTCAGTCTTTCTCCATTAAGTATAATGTTGGGTATGGGTTTGTCATCAGTAGCTCTTATAAAATTCAAGTATCTTCCATTGATCCCTATCTTTGCCAGAGTTTTGAGCATAAATTGGTTTTCTTCATTAATTGTGATGATCACATGATTTTTATCTTTAATTATATTTAAGTGATGAATTACATTTATTGATTTACATATGTTGAAACAGCCTTGCATTCCTGTAATGAAGCCCACTTAATCGTGATGTGTTATCTTTTTGATGTGTTTTTGAATGAAATTTACTGGAATTTTATTAAGGATTTTTGCATCTATTCATCAGGGAAATTGGTCTGTAGTCCTCTTTTCATGATGTATCTTTATTGAGTTTTGGTATCAGGATTATATTTGCCTCATAAAAAGTATTTGGGATGGTTCCATTCCTTTCAATTTCATGGCATAGCTTACTAAGGAGAGGTGTTAATTCTTCTGTAACATTAGCAATCAAATTGACCATAATATAATAATACTGGGTGACTTTAACACACTTCTCCCAACACTAAATAGATCATCAAAATAAAAACTAAGTAAAGATTCTGTAGAACTAAATCATACAATTAAAAATTCGAACCTAAATGACATCTTTAGAATATTGCATCCATCAACAACTGAATTCACTTTCTTCCCATTGGCACATGGAACATTTTCTAAAATAGACTATATTTTAGGGCATAAAGCAAATCTTAGCAAATATAAAAAGGAGAAATAATGCCTTGCATTGTATCAGATCATAATGGAATGAAATTAGAAACCAGCAATAAAATAAAAAAGTATACACTATAGTCATGAAAATAAAAATGATGTTCTTCATAAGTATGAGAATTATCCCACTATACTTGAGTATATTAGACAAAATATATGACCCAGAAAAAGAGACAAGGGACCAGGAGATGCAAGGGAGGAGGGGGAAGTTCTGGGGGGCTATTAACCAGATTATATTGCTATATTTTGTGCATCTATTAATATGTGACAACAAATCCCATCATTATACACAACTATAAGGTACCAATAAAAAATAGAAATAACTCTAACACCTGCAGATTAAATGAAACACTCTTGAATGATGAATGCATATCAAAAGAAATTACTGCAGAAATTTAAAAATACCTAGAAAATACCTAGAGATGAATGAGAACAATGATATATCAAAATCTCTTGGATGTGTGCTGTAGCAGTGGTTCTGTAGTTATGGAGTTTACCTGGCATGCACGACGATGGATTCGAACTCCAGCACCACATACACAGTGAAGTGTTGGATCAATGAAAGCCATATGAAAAACTAAATAAAACTGATTCTCACCCCATCTCTTAAAAAAAAAAAAATCTCTTGGACAGTATGAAGGCAGTCCTAAGAGGAAAGTTCATAGCATTCACCCCAATATGTTGAAATAATAGAAAGACACCAAATAAATAACCTACCTTAACCTCTCAAGTCCCTAAAAGAAATAAACAAACCAATACCAAAATCAGTATAAGACATGGAATAACTAAAATTAGAGCTGAAATAAATGAATTTAAAAAACAAAACAAAAGATCAATGAAAGATAGAGTTGATTTTTTGAAAGGGTAAACAAAATTGATAAAACCTTAGCAAAACTAAAAGAAAAGGAGAGAAAATTGAGATTATCAAAATCTGAGATGAAGGAAATATCACTGCAGTTTTTTTTTTTCAAAACAGTTTGCTACCTGCTTTCTTTCACCAATCCTCTTTCATTCTAAACACTCCTTCCTTATATTCCCTGGAACACTGGATCCATTTCATTAATTTCTACTATTAACAGTCCACAAGGCAACTTCCATTTCATATCCTGTCACCCTTTGATATGAACATCCTTAACTAAATATTATTTTTTCTCTTCTATATTCATTGACATCTTATTCATTGTTTACATGCTATTTTTATTTATTTCTTTGTTAATCTCTGCTCCTTTTTCCTTTTAGAATGTGGAGACACACTAAATTTTACCTTAACCTTTCACATTCATGATATTACTTAATTGAAATGATATTGAAAAATTGGTTATATTATTATACCTTGGAGATGAAGAAATCGAGTCTCAGAAAAAAAATTTTTTTAGTTGAATATGGACTTACAATTGAGGGGAAATCATTATGAAACAATCAAGAACAAATGTATATTTACATAGTTAACCAAGGCTGATGCCATGTCATGGCTGCCCCCCTTGGGTTCTCCATGGTTCTGTTTTCCTCAAAAGAACTCTTGTGTTAAATGGACTTCTCATGGAGGTCAGAGATCTCCTTCTGAGATGATTTCCCCATACTCCCTCACTCCAGTCTCCTAGATATCCTTCCTAATCTCTCCCCCCTAACTGCCCCCTCCCTATGTCTCCAGGTATCCTAGGCAAGGATCCCCCTTTTTGAGTAAAAATTCATACATGTTGAGGTTATTATTAGCTTAGCCATCTAACATACTGTTTCCAGTTGTATTCTAGCTTCCACAGATGAGAGAAAACATTTGGCCCTTGAGTCTCTGAGATCGGGATACTTCACTTAGCATAATTCTTTCCATCTCCATCCATTTGGTTTCAAAAGCCATAATACTGTTTTCTCTAATGGCCGAGTAGTATTTCATTGTATATATGTACCAAAGTTTTTGAATCCACTTGTCAAGTGAGGGGCATCTGGGTTGGTTCCATAGTCTAGCTATAGTAAGTAAATTGAGCTGCTATAAACATTGATGAAGCCACATCACTGTAATATGCTGATTCTCTTTTGGGAAAATACCCAGGAGTGGGATAGCTGGGTCATAAGGTAGTTCCAGGCTAATTTTTTGAGGAGTCTCCACACTGCTATCCAGAGTGGCTGAACCAGTTTGCAGTCCCACCAGCAATGTGATAGTGTTCCTCTTTTCCCACAGCCCCTGCAGCATCTGTTGTTGTTTGCATTCTTCATTTTTGCCACTCTAACAGGAGTGAGGTGGAATCTAATTGAAGTTTTGATTTGCATTTTTCTTATTGCTAATGATGTAGATCTCAGAAAAATTAATTAAGCTGCTTAGAGTGATACTAATAGAAGAATTTAATGGCCATAAAATGGCAGAACATAAACCAAAGTCCTTTTGTGCTTTAAAGGGATATTTTAAGAAAGATTGTTTTTTTCTCAATAAAAATCCTCAAGGAATATGATCCACAGGAAAACCTTACCAGTTGTGCTCTGAGGAAGTGTTAATTATTCCATCAAACTTCCAGGTACCCAGAAAAGTACTATATTCAATGGAAGTCAAGGAATACAACACATAATTTCTGCATTCTAATAACTTATCATTGGTAATATTTGACAGGCATTAATAGAAAGGAAATAAATCTATACCTTAATTAAGTGATTTTAATTGTTCGGCTGAATAAAAAAGACTAGTAGAAAAATATTAATTCTTTTCATAGATAAAGAAATTGAAACAAATTTCACAGGAAGGAAAAAAACGTGGATTGAAAAAAGAAAATGACCCAACCAAGCCTCAAATTGAATGACTTTCAATACAACAGGGGTGAAAGCTCCCTAGGGAACTTGGAGGTGGAGGGAAGGGGATGGGGAGGGGGGAGGGTATACAAAGAACTCATAGGAGTCTGGTGACGGGGAAGATGGGGGAACCATTCCAGAAGCCGATGTTATTCCTACACTAGATACCCATTTAACGCATGAGTTCTTCTGGGGGAAACTGCATTAGATGAAACTCATAGTAGCTTATCTATGTGTTAGCATTACCCCTGGTTATCAAAGTTTATACACAATGATTGCTACAGTTTTGACAATGTTTCCTCCTTATCTGTATCCTGTATCGCAATATACTTCTAATAAATATGGGAAAAAAAAAAGAAAAAAGAAAATGAGTTTATATAAGTAGTAAAGAAGATGTTAATCATAAATATAATGATGCATGCTTTATATATAACATGAGGACTCCTTGTTATAATCACTAAAGAGAAAGAGACAAGCTGACTGAAAGTGTAGTTAGTGACTAAGGGATAGGAGAGAATCATTCATTAGAAAATGTAGTCTTATTTTTTCTGTTTTATTCACCATTTTTAAAAATCATTTAAGAGCTTTTGGCTATATAGCACTAAAATTTCGCTAAAAATAAATTTAGCATGGAAAACCAATAGGACAAAATCAGAGTAGGAGAGTTTCAAAATCTGTAAAAGTGGCACATTTTTGCAAGAAATTGAAATTATAGAAATTACTCCTTATTTATCCTTTTCCTTGGTTATTTATGCAAAGAAAACTATTGGGAGCTCACCCAAACATGGCTGTGATTCAGTTGTTCTATGTAGTGTATGAATAAAGAGGATTGTTTTTCAAAACAGCATGAATGTCTTAACCTGAACTTTTCATCAAAATGTCGTATTTTACACTATACTATTTAGTCTTTCATATAAGATGCCTTTATAAGTTTGTAAAAAGAGTTGCTTCCAAAAATGCTATAATTTTACAAGAGTCATTATAGTGAAAAAATTGTTAACCGAATGGTTCTTTTATGAAGTATAAGACTATTCAACATTATATATCACAGAAATTAAAAGTTTGAGAATTGAATTTAAAAAGGAAAAGTTTGTGTAAGTAAATCTGGGTGTACTTTAATTAGTTTACATTACTTTTAATAAAATTGTTTTCTCTTATAGTGGAAAAAAGAAAATGATACTGCATTATGTAAAAGTCCAGCAGCACTATAGAGTGGAATTATTGTGAGGATTTTCTTGACAGGCTATGACATTATGTTTCTGCCTGTAAAGTTCCCACAAGGAAGGTAATAACAACAATGTCATCTCACTCTGTTTTATCTCAATTTCAAACCTCCCACAAAGGCAGAGATTTCTATGACATATTTTATAAGGTAACTTACACTTTTCTTAGGAAATAATATGCATTCTTGACAATTCTAAAAAGGAAGAAACAAAAACCACTAAATTAATGTTCTCAGTAATTATACCAATCACTATCTACTTCCCACAAATTAAATTAAAGGTAATTTTCTTGCACACTGTGCCCCATAGATAGCTATTCATGTAAAATTTTTTTTTGTTTTGTTTTTGAGTTTTGTTGCTTTTGTTTATAAGAAAAGTAAAAAAAGAAGTTTATTTTTATGCAAAATAAGTTTAGAAATATTCTTCTTTACTCCTTTGAAAATTCATGATGCACTTTATCATAGTAAAAGTTATAATAAATCTTGCTCCCATTAAGCTTCTGTAATCCAGTATTTCCCAAACTCATTTTAACTACAAACAATCTGGAAATATTGTATGGAAATACTCTTCACCCAAAAAGGCTTGGGCAAATAGGAAGCTGGTGAAAATGTGGGGACTGCCTGTCCTTCAAGAATTGCCCATTAGTAACATTGTTCGTAGTAGATTATTTGCTAATTTGCACATTGAGTTTTTAGAGGAATTTTTGTCTATCAAGACTGTAGAATGTTGGTATTCTAGCCAAAGTCAATCTGTAGCTCATCCCGCCACCATCTGTTTTCTAAATAAAGTTCTGTTGGAACACAGCCACGGATATTTGTTTGTATATTTTCTGTGGGCTGTTTTCATGCAGAGTTGAAAAACTCACAACATCCAAAATATGAACTAACTGGTGCTTTAGTGAAAAAAAAAAAAAAAAGAATTTCCACCTCAACAGCATGTATTTAACAATCAGCTGACCAGAAATGAGTTTGTCATGGTATTTTCAAAGTTAAGTTGCACAACAGAAGCATGGGCCATGTGTTTTAGGCCCAGAGGTATTTTTATGTCCCAAGTTCTAACCAGAAGAAAAGTTCTGAGAACAAACATTTTTGGCATTTTCTCTCTCACAGGCAATGGAATATGGCCATGATAATTTTAGAATGGGAAAATTTCAGATGTATTATCAATTGTCCCCAGACCATTTAAAAATTCAATGATGCACTTAAAATACCTAATTTAAATTTTAGTGGGTGTTAATCTTAGTAAGCAATTTCAACATCCATCCTGACCTTTTCAAATACAAATGTCATGTGTGCGGTTGTAGATCATGACAAATGAAAAGCAATGTTTTCCATATCACTTGTGCATTTTGGTATGAGATTTTTAGCTTTATTTCAAAAGGTCATCTTGTAATTTAAAAAAAATGACATTTGTTTTATCTTTATGATATCATGTCTGTCTATCAAGAGGCATATTAAGATGTAACTTCCAAAATCATCAAATTAGAAGATATTTTCACAGAAATAAGAAACTGCATAGATTTCTGGGAGAAATAACCCAGTGAATAAAAACACATAGATAAATTTCCAACACAGAGTGACCTAACATGAACTGTGAGTTTTCTATGCATGTAGGCAGACATTTGCGTACACAAAATCATGCCAATAAAAATAGAAAGTACCATGAATATATATTCTTATTAATTTTAGTTATTTTTATTTAATTAATTTTAATAATAATTATTCTTATTATTTTTTTAATGGTGACCTGGGACAAATTTTCATTGAAAAGATATCAGCTTGGGAAGAAACTTTCTAAAGCCCTTGGGAATGGCTTGAGGACAAATGTATTAAACTTATGTCCATCTGTTTTGTATACACACTTTCAGATACAACAATAGTTAATACATTAGATGAGAAGCAGATTGTAAGAGCAGATGTTAAATGTGATCAGATTTAAAACAAAATAATTGCAAAGGATCATATTCTTAGTAACACAAAATAGAGCCAACACAGAAAGAATTTAATAAAACATCAAAGCTCAATTTAGTTTGAGCTTACTTCCAGTTAAAGGAAAATGGTGGATTGAACAGACAGAGACATAAGGGGTCTCTGATGTACATGCTATTATAGAGTTAAGGGTTTTGAATATAAGTATTGAGAACTTCAGCTGAATCTCAGTGAAACCTCCATTTCAGTCAGTGCCTTCCAGACAAAGACAATTGGGAATAATCCCATTGTTGAACAAGCTGGGTTTATTACTGTTGGCAACAAGGTAACATGCACATTGTGGGAAAATGTATTTAGGTATGAACCTCTACATGTTTAATTTACTAAAAGTTCATTGAAATTCTTTGATGTATAGATTATGAATTGATCAAATTTGGGGAGTTTTCAGCCTTTCTTTAAATATCTTTCTCTGCACTTTTCTCTTTTTCTTCTCCTTCCAGTACACTCATTATATATGTTGATATACTTAATAGTGTCCCATAAGTCTCTGAGAATCTGTTGATTTTTCTCCATTTTGTATCAGGTCTTCAGATGGATAATCTCTTTCTTATGAAGGAGGTGAGTTGTTATACAAACATAAATGCATATAAAGTAAAAATATGATATATGTATTTGATTCAGAGTTGGCCCCACATCACTTGCACTCCAGTCTCTTGATTCACGTATATTTCCCTCTTGTAACAGCTATAAATATCTATCTATCCATGTGTGTATATATGTATATATGTATGTATGTGTGTGTATGTGTGTGTGTGTGTGTGTGTGTGTATAAATTGTGAATTTTCCAGAATTAAATTGAATGATTGTATAAGTATTATTTGGCTTCTCCAGACAGGAGTAAAGAGTATGTTGCATTGTTGATTGTCTTCCAAGATCCCTCCATATCATCCCTATGTCTATCCTTCCCTTCCTCAATATATATCTATAATTCCCCTAGATTAAGTATTTCTACACTTTTAGTAGGTCTACTACAAGAGCTTACTATCTTCCACCCAAGACTGGATTTTGTTCTAGCCTCCACTAATGAAGGAAAATATTAGACCCTTGAGTCTTTTGAGTTTGGCTAATTTTGCTTAGCATAATATCTTCCATTGCTATCCATTTACCTTCAAAGGTCATAATGTCATTGTTTCTAACACCCAAGTAGAACACCAATGTGTACATATGTATGTATGTGTATGTGTATATGTGTGTGTGTGTGTTATATGTGTGATATATATATGTGTATATATACATATATATATCAGAGTTTTTTTATCTATTCATCCAGTGACATGCATCTGGGTTGATTTCACAGTTTAGGTATTGTTAATTGAGCTGCTATTAACATTGATTTTTCTGTCACTGTAATGTGCTGATACTAGCTCTTCTGGAAAAATACCCACAAGTGGGACAGCAAGTTCTTATGGTGGATCCATCCCTAATTTGTTTAGGAGTCTCCACACCATTTTCTAGAGAAGGTATACCACTCTGCAGTTCCACCAACAGTGTGTAAATATCCTTATCACCTCACAACCCCTACAGCATTTGTTACAGTTTATGTTCTTAGTCTTTGCCATCTGACTGGAGTGAGGCGAAATCTTAATATAGTTTTCATTTGCAATTATCTGATCACTAGTGATTAGGAACACTTTCTCAGGGCCTGGAGCTGTGGCTTGGTGGTTACAGTGCTTGCCCAGCATGCACAAATACAAGGATTCAAACCCCAGCACCCACATACATAACTAAGTGTTGTAGCAATGAGAGCCATGTGAAAAACTCATTAAAAATTGACTCTCTCTGTCTCTCTCTCTCTCTCTCTCTCACTGTCTTTCTCTGAAAAAAAAAATGAAGCATTTTCTCATATATTCATTAGGCCCATTTATTGATTGGATTGTTTTGTGTTTTTGATATTAAGATTTTTGGGTGTTTTGGTAAATCTTGAATATTAGTCCCCAGTTGGTGGAATCAAATTCCATGATGAAGTCCAAATCTGTGGGTTCTCGCTTGACAGTTTTGACCAATTCCTTGACTGAACAAAAGCTTTTTAATTTAATGGCATCCCACTCTTGACTTTAAATCTTTTCTTTGGGAATATTGTTGAAGAAGTCATTTCCAACTCCAATATGCTTAAATGTTCCTCCTAATTTTTCTTCAAGCAGTTGTATGATAGCTGGTTTAATTTCTACTTCCTTGATCCATTTTAATTTGAGTTTTGTGCAAAGTGAGAGATAAGGATCTAATTTCAACTTCTTGTAAATGGCTGTCCACTTTGTCCATTTATTCAATAAGCTGTCTTACCTCCATGATATATTTTGATCCCCTTTGTCAACTGTCAGATATTTAAAGGTTTGAGGGATTGTGTCAGCGTCTTCTGTTCTATTCCATTGGTCTTCATTCCTATTTTGATGCCTGTACCATGCTGTTTTTGTTACTACAGGTCTATAGTATAATTTCAGATCTGGTATTAAAAAACCACCTGTTTTGTCTTTCATGCTTAGTAATGTTTTGTCTATTCTGGGTTTCTTGTTGTTTCACATGAATTTGAATATTGCTGTTTCTATTTCTGTAAGAATGACTTTGGTATCTTGATGGGGATTGCATTGAATCTGTATAGTACTTTTGGCAGAATGGCCATTTTATTTATATTAATTCTACCTAAACAAAATCATGGAATGCTTTTTTTATCTTCTCAGATCTTCTTTAATTTCTTTTTTCAATGTTTAATAATTCATTGTAGAGGTCTTTTACTTCCCTTGTTAGATTAATTCCCAAGTATTTATTCTTCTTGAGGATATTATTAACGGGACCAATTTCCTGATTTCTTCTTGTGCCCTATTATTGTTAGCATATAGGAAAGCTGTTGATTTATGGGTGTTGATCTTGAAGCCTGACATTTTGCTAAATCTGTTTATAAGCTCAAGAGTTTTATGGATCTTCCACATATAGGATCATCAGCAAAAAGGGATAGTTTGACTTCCTTTCTTCCTATCCTTATCCTTTTGATTTCCTTCCCTTGCCTGATTGCTCTGGTTAGGGTTTCAAGAACTATATTGAATAAAATTGGTGAGAGCAGGCATCCCTGTCTTAAAAAGATCTATCAGCTTTCCTCTGTTTAGTACTATAAGTTGTGGAGGGTTTGTCACATATGACCTTTATATAGTTAAAGAAAATTCCTTTGATCTCTATCTTCTCTAGAATTTTGAGCACAAATGGGTGCTGGATTTTATCAAAGTCCTTTTCTGCATCAATTGAGATGATCATATGGCTTTTGTCCTTAATTCTGTTTAAGTGATGCATCACATTTATTGATTTTCCTGTGTTGATCCAATCTTGCATAACTTGAATGAAACCACTTGACCATGAAGAAATATTTTCTTTCTGTGTATTTGAATGCACTTTTCTAGAAGTTTATTATGGATTTTTGTATTGATGTTTATCAGGGATATTGGTCTGTAATTATCTTTTTTTGTTGTTGTGTCTTTGTTGGGTTTTGGTATCAGAGTTATGGTTGCCTCATAAAAAGTGTTTGGGGAAGTTACCTTCTTTTCAATTTCTTGGAATAGCTTAGTAGCTTAATAAGGAGAGGTGTGGTAAGATTCAGTGGGGAATCCATCAGGTCCTGGGCTTTTCTTCTTTGAAAGGCTTTTAATTGGTATATGGATTTTGGTGCCTGTTATTACAGTATTTAGGCTTTCAATATCTTCCTGTGTCAATTTGGAGATGTTGTATGTGACTAAAAATTTGTCTATGTCTTACAGATTATCCAATTTAGAGGAGTATAGGTTTTCAAAACATGTTCTGATAATCTGTTGGATTTTTGTGGGGTCAGTGGTGATCACTCCATTTTCTTTACTGATTTTGTTGATTTGCTTCAATTCTTTCCTTATTTTAGTTTGTCTGGCTAGAGGTCTATCCACTTTACTCAGTTTATTGAGGAACCAGCTCTTCAATCCTTTCATTCTTTTTATTGCTTTTTCATTCTCAATTTCATTGTTTTCAGATCTGATTGTGATTATTTTCTACCTTCTGCTGGGTTTCAGGGTATTTCATTCTTCCTTTTGTGGGAATTTGAGATGGAGTACAAGCTTGTTTATTCATGATCTCTCTTGATTTTTCATGTAGGCACTCAGTGCTATGAATTGTCCAATAAAAATGCTTTCTTGGTCATAGAGATACAGTTTCATCAATGTTTATAGCAACTCAATTTACTACAGCTAAACTATGGAACCAACTCAAATGCCCCTCACTTGATGAGTGGATTCAAAAACTATGGTACATATACACAATGGAATTCTACTCGGCTATTAGAGAAAGTGATATTCTGATATTTGCAGCTGAATGGATGGAGATGGAAAAAAAATTATGCTAAGTGAAATATCCCCAAATCAGAGATTCAAGGGACAAATGTTTTCTGTAATGTGTGGAAGCTAGAATACAATCAGAAACAGTATGACAGATGGCTAAGATGATAATAACTTCAACATGTATGACTTTTTACACGAGCAGTGGGAACCTTGCCTATGATGCTGGGGGACAAAGAGATGGTGGCGAGAGGGGGAGGAAATAGGAAGGATATCAAGGAGGCTGGAAGAAGAGAGTATGGGGGAATCAACTCAGTGGGGAACCTTCCACTTCCATGAAAAGTCCAATTTACATGGGGGTTAAGTAGGGGGAAATGGAATCATGGGGAACCTAAGGGGGCAACCATGGAATGGGATCAGCCTTGGCTTGATCTGTCATTATACATTTGTTCTTGATTGTATGACAATAATTCCCTCCTAATTGTAAGACTATCTTTAATAAGTAAAAAATGAATTTAAAAAATGCTTTCTTGGTGTCCTAAAGTTTTCTATAAGTTGTGTCACTACTCTTATTTGCTTCCAGGAATTTCTTCATTTCTGCTCTCATGTCTTCTTGGATTCATTCTTCATTTCATAGGGTATTATTCAATCCTCATGTATACATGTATTTGGAGAAGGAACAATGCACTGCTGAGAAGAAGGTAACTCAGTCGATTGGGAGTGGAATTTTCTATAGATGCCTGTTAAGTCCACTTGATTTATGGAGTTGTTTAGGCTATGTCTTTATTGTTTTTTGCTTTGATAATCTGTGTATTGGTGATAGAGGAGTATTAAAATATCCCAGTAGTACTGTGTTGAGGTTAACAAGTGGCTTTATCCCATGGAGTATATTTTGCACATATTTGGGAATGTTGGTGTTTGTAGCATAGAGACTTACTTTGGTTGTGTCTTCCTAACGCATGTTCCCTTTACTATGATGCACTCACCTTGCCTCTTCTTATTAATTTAAGTTACTTTTCAGATATAAGAATTTCAACAGCAGCTTACTTTCTAGGGCCATAAGTCTGTTAGATTTTTTTTCACATTGTTTCACCCTTAATGTGTGGACGTCTTAAGCTGTAAGATCAGTCTCCTATAGGCAGCATATTGTTGGTTTTTGTTTTTTGATCCAATCTGATAATCTGTGGGGGTTTTTTGTTAATTTTCTTTATTCAGAAATTTGTTGAGCAATGAAACAAGCTTCTAATGAAATAATATATGTATATAAATTCTGAAAATTACACCTTTATATTCATGTTGGGATCGTTATATGGTTTTGTTTCATCATCATATTTTATTAGTGAATTCTGTGCTGTCTTGATGGTGTTTTGATGGTGTGTACTTTTCTTGAATTTCCTGTTTGTGGATTTTGAGGATTGCTTGCTTATTTTTCTATCTTTAGTTTATTTTTTAGAATTCTTTGTAATGCTGCAAGTTTGATCTTGTTATGAAATGTTTGTATTTACCCTTTGAATTTGAAGCTGAATTTTGCTGGGCATAGTATTCTTGGCTGTAGGTTGTGAAGATGCAGATATTGAAATGACCCTTCCATGATCTTCTTGCTTTTAGAGTCTGAGCTAAAAAGTCAGTTATGATTGCTTTTGATTTACCTCTGAATGTGATTTGGCTTATGTCTTTTGCAGCCTTTAATATTATTTCCTTGATTTCCTTGTTATATATTTTGTGTATGATGTGTCTCAATGAGCTTCTCATTTGATTGGGTCTATTGGGTGTCCTATATGCTTCCTGGATGGGTATATCTGACTCTATTCTAATGTGGAAAAAATATTCTTTAACCATTCATTAAGAATATACATTATGTCATTTGTTTGTGTTTCAATTTCTTCTTGTATACCGATTGCTCTTATATTGTTTCTTCTGATTTCATCCTAGACATTTTGAAAAGTCTGATCATGCTGTGTGAGCTTTTGTTTTCTTTTTCGTCATTTGTGCCCTTAAATTTACTCAGTCTATCATCATTATTGGAAGTTATTTCTTCAATAACTGAGAAGCTAGTCTATTGTAAGTTCTTCAATCATTCCTCTGATGTAATTAACTGATGATTTGGCTTCATTACTTACTTTGTTACTTACTTTTTCATCTCTTGGTTTTTCTCACTTTGTCCCTTCATTAAATCTTCTTTTAGTTCATTTTTCCTTTTAGTAATCAGATTGTTGATAATTTGCTCTAGATTTTCATCCCATTCACTGTTAATGTGCTTCTTAGTAGGGGAGTTGTGGGTTTAAGGTGAACCTTTTGTAGTTTGATTCCTTGTTTTCTCTGAATTGAGATTCACTGGGGACCTGTGAGGCTGCTGGGCAGGTCAAATCAGCTCGGGGCAGTGTACTTGGGGATGGATGACTTGGGAGCACCTGACAGCCTGGGACTAGAGGTCTGGGATTCTGAGTGGCTGCTGGGTGGGTCCTATATGCAATATTGCTAAAATAAACATTTCTAAAAGTCTTTTCCATTTTTTCAAGTCACAACAGATTGCTAATATATAGACAAAACCTATTTTTAAATCAAGAATATATTTATTAATCCTATAGATAAATTCTCTCAAATTGTCAAAACATCTCCAAGTACAATATGAATAGCATAGTATTTTCTTGTGAACCACATACAGTTAGCAAATTTGGTAAGTTGTTTTTCGGAGAGGGTATATTATTTGAAGTATCTTTGAGGAGTTTCAAGGATAAAGTAAATCTGGATTTGTGTTTAGGCTTTATATTTGCTGGTTCACACACAACTTCAGAGCCTCAAAAATTTCTTATTTAGAAAAGATCTACATTATTTTTCTTAATAAAAATTGGGATTTTAAAATAAGGTTCAAGTAAGTAAATATTATTCTTGAAAAAGAAATAAAAAATCAAAACAGAGACATTTTGTTTTAAAAAGATGAATGGTAAGTTTTTCTTGATACCAACATATGCAATTGACCAATTATCTGAGCATTCCTGAGCATAAAGACAATATACATAATTTAATAAGAAAATTGCTAATTCGTTTTTATCAATACATGACCTTGGGCATACCTGGCTAGGGGCAAAGGACAAAGGCTGTTTAGACAGCCTGGGTGGGTTCCATCACTTCTCCAGTACTGGCAAGTGAGGACAAGGAACCCATCTGCTAGTTCAATGTTACAAATCACAAGTTTAAGATCTTATATCTGAGGTAAATCCAAGGAATTGAGGAAGAGAAAATATCATAAAAGTTAAGACTGTTTGAAATACTTGTCATTTTGGAAACTTTAAAAATGTGATAATTCACTTTGTGAGTCTAAAAAAGAAAAAAAAGAAAAGAAGAATAATAATGGGGGATATAGTAGCTGCCTTTTCAAACTCAGTTTATTTCCTTATAGATAAGACAGCTCTTGTTGCCAAGTGGAAGAGTAAAACAACCTCATCAAAAGGAAGACCAGAAGTCAACAGTTCTACCAGCATGAACATTACAATTCAGATATTCTCTTTTATTGTATTCATTCATTAAGTGAACCTTTATTTTAACTCTTACTTTGAGCCAAATGCTAGATAAAATCTGGGAGACATAAATTTACACATACAGAATTGTTGTTCTCAAGAGTCACTCAAAGAATACATAAGCCAAAATATAACAATTATAAAATGATGCTATACATACTATTATAGGATTCTTGAACCAGATAGAAGAGGAGAACCCAATCCAGTCTTGAAAATCACCTCAGAGGCTACATTGAAGGTGTTGCTATCTCTAGTATGGCCTAGAGATTCTATGCAAGAAATATGTGGTATAGTATTTTAGAATTACATTATATCTGGATCATTTGGCCTTCACAAATGGATATTTTGAACATTTATATTAATTTTGGTAATAATGACAGGAAATAATAGCACAGTTCTGCCACCCAGCATACTGTTTATGAGCTGCATTCTCTTGTCCTATAGTGACAATATGTAAGCTGTTGTTCTGGCCTGTAAAAATGCCATTATAGTTGACCTTTCTAGAACCCCATCGACTTAAACTCAACCTCTAAATCAAGGGATTTGGAAATGCCATTGTGATTTGAGTTTTCTCACTTTCCCAGTTCTCCACACTCACCTAATAAATGAGATCAGTGAACTAAGCATTTAGTGCTCTCTTCTCCATTTATTTAAAAGGCATTCAAGGGTACTACTCGGCCATTAGAGAAGACGATATTATGGCTTTTGATATCAAATGGAAAGAGTGGAAAGAATTATGCTAAGTGAAGTATCCCAATCTCAGAGACTCAGGGCCAAATGATTTCTCTCATATGTGGAAGCTAGACTACATGGGGAAGCAGTAGGTTAAACGGCTAAACTAATAATATCCTCAAACTGTATGATTGTCAGTATAATAGGGGGATGGTATCCTAGGATACTGGGAGGTGTAGGGAGGGGGA